>JAULKK010303076.1:0-12423 GCA_032355705.1 Rubia peregrina
CCTAATGATCTACTTCCGCCTCAGCACCCATCATTTATCGCATTCATCCGTCGCCCTCTGGCCCAACGCCTGGTTAGTCCGAATTAGCTCCAATTGCTGTTTGATTTCATTCATTTCAAATTAATCATGTGTTAATTTGACAGAAAATTCCGGCCGCGTTTATGAGGAAACATGGAGAAAGGATGGGCGAAGATGTGTTGCTGATCGATCGGTTTGGAGGTACGTGGGAGGCGAGGCTGAGCCGCACCAGTCGAGCGAGCTGGCTCTGTCGAATGAGCGAGTTCGGAGAGCACTACGCCGCACAAGCTGGTGACGTGATGATGTTCGATCTAGTTGGATACTCTATGCTCGTCGTCACCATTTTTGACCGCGACGGCATGGAAGTCGTCGCCGCCGGAAGAAGGGATTGAGCCGCGGGAACTAAAACTAGTTTAACATTATTCTTTGTTCCACATAATTAAAGATGGATGTTAGGTCAATTTATTGGGATTCTTACGATATTTGATTCCGCCAATTTCAACCTAGCTTGTTTACTGTATGAGTCGATTTAGAGATGTCATTGTTTAATTTTATCATTCAAAGGCGATGTTTCACTATACATTTTCACTATTTTTATCCCTACTCTTTTTAAAATGCATCAATAGTAGTTTGCATGTGTGTTAGCAGTAGAAATCGTAAAATGACCGATTAGGATGGTCCTAAGATTTGCTACTTTTAATTTTCGTCTGTACCATTTTATTTTAACTAAAATTTATGGCTGGACTTTGCAAGGTCATTCTGATTCCTCATTTTCCCTGACAATCAATCGTTTCTTAGAAATGAGATCGTTGGGATTGTTCTCTGTCATCCTTGCAGATTAGATGGGGTTGTTCTCTGTCAGCGGTTTTATGGGAATCCTATTTATTTTTAATGTGTTTGTTGGCAATGTATTGCTAAATTTCTACTCCAAAAATGTTTGTTTTGAAGATGCTAAGAAATTCTTTCATGAGATGTCTCAGTTGGATGGTGTTTTTTACGACTTGCTCATTACTGGCTATGCGAGAATAACGAGCTGTACGCTAAATCAATGAATATCTTTTGTAAATTACAACACTCCAGGTTTGATAGAAGGCGATTCCAATTTTCTGCTAACACATTAGACTCAAAAGTGTGAGGGCAAATTCATGCACAAAACTTTGACATCAGCAGCACTATCAGGAGAATTATTTAAAAAAACCTCAGGATGAACCGCCCTTCCCACGTGGCGTGGTGACCCATCACTGGTAGAAGAAGCATGTGCAAATAAACGAGTAGGATATGGGTGTGTTCACTTGCTGAAGGAAGGCTGTGAAATTTTGAGTTGATCCCACATTTTGAAATTTCCAAAGCTTGTTTCTTGGAGAAGGAAGCTTGAGCTTGAGTTGGGAGCTCTTGAATCCCTGTCTATGAGGGGTCAGGGGAGTTCAGTGGTGTTGGCAAGCTGTGACCACATTGTTGTACCAGGCAACCGAGGTGAAGCATCTATTCATGAAGGTGGGATTCTTGGGGGACTTTGATTCGCCGTTGCCATTTCTAGAAGTTGGTCTGGTTGAATTCTTCAATAGCCACCCGAAGCTGCAGACATTCGACATACATGGAGCTATGTTTGATGCGCTTGCTCAGAGGAACAGCCTGAAATATGTTAGCATCAACATTAAAACGTGCTTCTTTCATTTGATTGAAATGGAACCCTATTCGCATTGTTTGATGAGAATGTCATTTCCTGAATTGGCAGATTGATGAAAGCTTTTCTATTCAACTAGGTTCGCCTGCTTACTGTATACAGGCGCTGATTTTGCTAGTGGAAATCGATTGCGCAGGGACTATTCTGTAGCAGGTTACGATCAGTCATGGTGGCATTTAGGCTCAAGTATAAGAATCCTGTAGGGGCATCCAGAAGTGCTGAGAAGCCTGATTCCTCTGTGAGCGAGAAACAGGAATTGGAAATTAACTCAGGAAGTTCCTGCCGGGTGAAGAGAGAGCATCGTCAAGCTGAGCTAAAGGTACCACTTCATAGGCTTATGGCATTTGGGAAAATCCCCAACCAACCAAAGGGGAAAAAGAAGCCATGATTGCAGAGTACTAATAGATTAGGCAGCTTTCTTTATTCATGGAGTAGTGCTTGATACATTCCTTTCTGTGAAATTTACATGCTATATTGTCACTTTCTTTCTTTTTAGCACTCTTTATCTTTACCATTTACCATAGTGGCTAGGCTTTTAAAACTTTGAAGATCAAATTTCAGTCCTGCTGCTGTCTTATCATTCTTATCTTAAGACAAACCAAGTCCAGAGGAATAATAGCTTTTCCTTTTATTTTTCTGATACGACTAAGCTTGAAGTTATACTGTTATATGATAAGTGATGCCGTTATCGCAGTTGGTAAAAGTTGTGATTTCTGTGTCCTTTTGGTTGGTTACATAAGCTGTCAAACTCCTTTGTTATCCAGATTTCTTGTAGTTCACTTGCAAGTTTCTGATATATTCATGTGAAGAATATAGAGTTGCGATGTCATAATGAATTTATTATTTGCCTCTGCTTCATTTTTGTATTGATGGTGATGGTATAGAGCTGCAGCCTGCAAGTGGGTATGGGTTTCAATTAAGCATCTCACATTCTCACTGTTGATGGCTTTAGGCATGTTGCCTGGTTGGTTTTTGCATACAGTTTCCGTAAGAACAATTTCTATGCTAAAAAAGCATTTCCAGAATAGTCTCATTCACAAATCATAATAGAGAAGACCCATCCATTTTAAAAGATTGCACGATAACAATACAGAGGCACGAGGAAATGATACGACTATATATTAATACTTGCTGCCATTCAGTCTGAATAACCCGTAAGAAGGTGGAACTACTAAAACAAGCCAGCCATTGGCAAAAGGTATTCTAAAACTAGTACAAGCTGGTTCGTACATGAACCGGCCATCAGGCATGTAAAGTGAACTAATCTGGCAATTTTGCAGAGAATTTCTTCATCCATGACTTCTTGTTGCCATGTTCCCTACCCGCACATGGGCTGCATCTGATCCCCATCTTGACACGGCAAAGAAAACAATTGAGGACTCAACAAAGCAGCTGCGATCTCAAAGGGAGAAGAGTTTCAAGATGGTGATGGTTGCTGATATGCTAAGTGCTGATAAGGAGGCGGTTTTCAACAAGTTTTTTTGACGTCTTTCCTGACTTGCAATTCCCTTCTGGAAAACAAGTCTCCACACTTTCTCTGCAACTCTCTCACTCGATCGATTTCTTCTTCTACGCTTTTGTTCTGGATCCCAAACAAACAGTTTTGCATATGCTCTTGTTCTTTGACGCCTTACCCTGACTTGCAATTCCCTGATCTTTTCTCGCAGATGGGGCAAAGCTGGAGAACTAGATGTCATAAAATTCATGTCCGAAGAAGCTCAATGCTCAGCCATTTGGACAAATATCCTTCACGAAATACTCGGTTAATAAAGAAGAGTAACACGCCAAGTATTTCGTGAAGGGATACTTGTCCACAAGCGACCAATGTGTGAGTTCTGACTCTCTTTAGACATGAATTTTATGTCATCTAATTCTCCAGCCTTGCCCCATCCGCGAGAAAGATCATGAAATTGCAAGTCAGGGAAAGGCGTCAAGAGCGCGTCTGCAAAACCATTTGGTCGGATCCAAAACAAGAGTGTAGAATAAGGCATCGATCGAGTGCAGACCGAGAGGGTTGCAAAGAAAGTGTCGAGACTCAGTGTCTTAGAAGAAATTGCAAGTCAGGGAAAGGCGTCAAAGAACTTGTTGAAAACCGCCTCCTCATCCGCACCTAGCACATCAGCCTGGGTTTTAAAGAGCGCAAAAAGCGCTAAAGCGCTAATGGTAAAAATTACCGAAGCGCGAAGCGCTGAGCGCAAGCGCTCGCTTTTCGGAAAAAAGCGCTTGTCAAACATGAACAAGTATTATTTCAATAAAGACACAACATGAAACTTAGAATGATAACACAAAATCATGAAAGACAAATAAAACTTTCAACACAATACCAAATTCAAAGTTTTATGAACTAAACGACTAAGATTGAAGGATTCTTAAATTATTATGAAATAAATTATATATATATATATAATAATCATCCATAATTACTCTTGAAATGGAAAACCAAGATTGCAAAGACTCGAAACATCAAAGATTAAGCCTTGAAAAGGAAACTCTCAAAGATCAAGAGATGGATGATTTACATGGCTTGCTTCATGATGCGAACAGCCATGAGCTTCTTACCATTGTTCCTCCCGTGCATCATGAGAGAGTTGGTCAACCTCTCAACAATCGGGCACTGAGCCTTCCTGGTACCTTCCAGCAGTGTGAGGGCCTTGACGCAGTAGCAGTGATATAATCCTCAACGGAGATGTCATTGATCTGGACGTCGTCGTAGGTCCAGCGGTTGAAGAGCATGACATCGGAGTGACCGGTCTTCACGGTCTCAGAAATCGGTGCATTCACCGCCGGCGGCGCAACCTCTGCCATGGCTGATCTGTGCTCCGAAACACCGGGTTGGGCTCTTCGAAATGGATTTGCTGGGGTACAGAGGAAGAAGCCGCAAAGTAGATGTTGAAGCGAATCTGTGGAGCAGTTGAAGCCGAGGAACTGCAGCGAATGAGAAAGAAGGAAGAAAGAAGAAGTCCCACATCGATAGGAGCTAGAAGTTAGTTGGAAGAAATTGCCTATAAATAAGTATTACTTCATACATTATCCTAAATAAGCCCTATTCAGTTTGAAGCCCATTAACCAATGGGGCATTGAACTAATGGGCCTAGTGAATTTCGAATTCGGTTTGGTTTTAGTCTTTTTATAGGCAAAACTGAGTGATCCGAATCAGAGAATCCAACCCGAATTCCAAAAAAAAAACGGATGCGCTTTTTGGACTGAAAGCGTGCTTTTAGTGGGAAAAAGCGCTTCGATACAAAAAGCGCTAGGGGTAGCGCTCAGCGTTTTTTTGCGCTTTAAGCGCGCCTAAGCGCGCTTTTTAAAACCCAGCTTCTAAGTGGACCTGCAATGTTGTCTTCCACTTTAATTGCCTGCCTCATGCAACAATATCTATATCTACAGAATCTCTTATCCATACTACCCATTCCAAACGGCTGTTCCAACACAGTAAGCATACTTCGACTGCTGCTGGATTTCGTATGAGTCCAGAATTGTACTAATTTACAACCGACATCAGAATTATATATTGATAGAAGTAAACACTTTATTTTCTTCTGAACTGACTATATCTTTCCATTGCGACAATTAGCCAAAAGCATGTTCAAAGGGTACATTGTTAACTTTAACCATAAAATTTCATTCGTATATCTACTAAAATTTCATTGCTTTAGTGTTACATGGTTAAAATTTAAAAGATACTACTCCCTCCATCCTAGCCGGATCTGCACATTTACTATTTGGTCAAAGTTGTCGAACTTTGACACATATTTGAGTAGATATATGAACAATAATATTCATATGAGATTTTGTTAGATTCGTCGGTAGTTTCTAAATATCAAATTTTTTAATGCTTCTTTATTGTATGTAGTTACACATATTTACAGTCCGTGAAGAAGATTATGAGCAAATTCCCGGGGGACGGAGGGGTTACTAATTGTCAAAAATATTATCTTCAAGACGGCAAATGTAGCTTGTAAAGGCTTTGTATATGAAAGATGACTTACGTGAAATGATTGAAGCTCGGGTCAGGTTCATTAGTTCCGGTGGGGTACCAGAAAACTCTAAATTCACCCAGTCCGAGTTCCCACCTATGTTGCACGGGGACGGCTCCCAGGGTGAAGTACCCGTACCGGGGACGTTCCCATATCGGATACTTGATGGGTACTTCTAGGAAACGTTTCCATCACGATTCCTAAATTCTACTACTAATAGAAAGCCAAGAACACAAGTAGAGTTAATTCTATGTTACTATTTTATTACTGCTTTAAAAATCTACTAATTTCTAGCTCTAATTTGTTAAAGAACATTTTAGAAAATACCACTATCTGATTGTTATCAAAGACATTACTACGAATCTTTATCTTACCCGTACCCAAAATATTTATGTTTTTCCGTTTCCCGTACCCGTATCCGTACCCGTATATGTCCCCGTCCCCGACTCAGTGCAACATAGACTTCCACATGCTTCAGTACAACTTTGGGAATAGGAAAACTCTGCGTCCAGAAGTTGGTGATGGCAAACATAACACTTCTGATCAGTTTCAACCTTCCAGCATAACTTAGAGTTTTAGCACTCCAGTGTTTCATCTTCATTGTCATCTTATCAATCAATGATTGGCGGACCTGTAAACTTGGCTTTTTACTGGTTAGGATAATCCCCAAATACCTGAATGGTAATTGCCCCTCTTCAAACCCTTTTTATCTTCAGTATCTCCTTTTTCTGGGTCTCATCAACTGATCCAAAATAAACTTTACACTTTTCATTGTTTACTTTCAGACCAGTTGAGTCAGAGAACATTTTATAAGCCTCCATTAGTGCTTTCACAAATTTTGCTTCTCCCATGGTCACCAAAATCACATCATCTTCAAAGATCAAATTAATCAATTTAAGTTTCTCACATTTCACATGATACTTGAAGTCCCTAGAATCCCCCAAAGTCTGAAGGCATCTGCTCATGTACTCCATCACCAATACAAACAACAACAAAGGGGATATAGGTTCACCCTGCCTAACTCCTCTCCTGGCATGTATCATGATATCATCTTAGTTTGCCTGCCATTAATCACATATTTAAAGGATACTGATTTCACACAGATCATAACTCAAGTTACAAACCTGCTGGGCAAACCAATCTCTTTCAAGATAACTTCCAATGAAAACCAGTCAACAGTTTCATATGCCTTCTGTACATCCATTTAAATCATTCATCTTGGAGCTCCATACTTCCTAGGGGTGGCAAAATAGAATCTTATTGGTGTAACACAGTGATACACAAAAGTGTAACAGAAGATCCTGAGCCACTTTCCTTAATAGTAAACATATTTTTCATTGATTGACGTTAATTACTTGAATTTTCGAAGACACTCTTTATTTTTTAACAAGTTGAATGTTTTCTTCATTGATTCGAAGACAATTGTTTTTTTTAAAGGTTTGAAAATAACAAATTTTATTTTATTCATAGTTTGATCTATTCTAACTAAATTGATTTTTCACTCTATAATAAATATAGTTATTCTTAGATAATAAGATTTATAGTTTATTTTTAATTTAAATGTGAGACGGAAATAGTACATGTAAAGTAAACCAAAATTTTAAAAGAAAATACCACGCAACGCAGGTTAGAACTCCTGCTAGTTATTTTATAAGACATTATTTCAGAGATGAAGAAAATAAGTTAAAAGCAAAATTGCTATAGTTATGGGCTTAGGTAAAATTTGGTGGAAATTGAGGAGAAGAGTGAGTCTCCCGAGTGGCGGTTTGTCCATAAGTTTCTAAACATGCCACTTATTTTTTTTAACTTATACACTGCATTTATTAAATTGCATAGTGACTTTAGAAATTTTGAATATATATTTTTATATTATATATTTTTATATTTTCACATTCAAATACATATTATTACTTATTTTAACTTTGAAAATACAATGCTATTTAAATTTTATATAAAATTACCACGTTTAAGGTAAAATTTACCGTGGACTATCCATAAACTTATGAAAATACTATCATGAGACTTTCTCGGAAGAGAATTGAAGCAGAAAAGAAGACAGAATTTCCTGCGCAAGAGAGGCTAAGGCAGAGAAATCTCAAACTATATTTAATAAGATTGGGATAATATTTTGTTGGAGATATTGTAAATGGAGTTGTATTGAAAATTTTAAAATATTCAATTAAATTTGAATCAGATTGGGAGAATATTTTGTAGGAGATATTGTAGATGGAGTTATCTTGAAGAATTAAAATTATTCACTCCCCATATCAATTAGAATTCTATATTCATTTTCCAATTAATATTGGGAATTAATTAGTTCGGAGAGGATTCGTTTTCCGATTAGGGTTTGGTTTTGGAGGCCAGAACCTTTTCCAAATAAGAATCGGTTTTGGGTTTGTGCGTGCATATATAACCGCGCAAGTATTGGAGTTAAGAGTACAGAGTTACGCATTTCGCAATACATTTGTTTAGGTTTTCCAACTTCACAAATCCATCAATGGGACACGGGGATAAAGAACGACCCAGCAAAAAGATGAAGTTCTCCCATCATAGGGAGGTATCATTTTATCCGAAAGATAATGATGATGACAATTACCAGAAGAGGGACTTCACAAAACTGGAGCTCAAACATGATCACGAGAATCGGCCATTGTGGGCATGTGCCGATGGTCGCATTTTCCTGGAAACCTTCTCGCCGCTCTACAGACCAGCATCTGACTTTCTCATCGCCATTGCTGAGCCGGTTTGCAGGCCTGAGTCGATGCACGAGTACAATTTGACTCCCCACTCATTGTACGCGGCGGTGTCGGTCGGACTCGAAACCCAGACTATCATATCTGTGTTGAGTAAACTGTCGAAAACCAAGCTGCCTGAAGAGATTATTGACTTCATCCATGCTTCGACTGATAGCTACGGTAAAGTGAAGCTTGTCCTTAAGAAGAATTGCTACTTGGTCGAGTCCCGATTTCCCGAGGTGCTGGAGAAATTGCTAAAGGATGAAGTAATAGGTCGAGCTCGGATATCGGGTGAGGAAAACGCGTTCGAAATAGACCCTGCTCAGGTTGAAAACGTGAAGCAGCGGTGCCTTCCAAATTCTTTAAATTACCCAATGCTGGAGGAATATGATTTCAGAAACGATTCTGTTAATC
The DNA here is from genome assembly GCA_032355705.1 of Rubia peregrina. Classification (NCBI taxonomy): domain Eukaryota; kingdom Viridiplantae; phylum Streptophyta; class Magnoliopsida; order Gentianales; family Rubiaceae; genus Rubia; species Rubia peregrina. The sequence goes on from JAULKK010303076.1 coordinate 8,829, forward strand.
CTGATCTTGATATGGCGCTGAAGCCTGAAGCTCAGCTACGACCTTACCAAGAAAAGAGTCTGAGTAAGATGTTGGGAAATGGTAGGGCCAGGTCTGGTATCATTGTGCTTCCCTGTGGTGCTGGTAAATCTTTGGTGGGTGTTTCTGCTGCCAGTAGGATCAAGAAGAGCTGCCTTTGCTTGGCAACCAATGCTGTATCGGTTGATCAATGGGCATCTCAATTCAAAATGTGGTCTACCATACGAGATGAACACGTCTGTCGTTTCACATCTGAAAGCAAAGAAATGTTTCGCGGCAATGCTGGGGTGGTTGTAACCACATACAACATGATTGCTTTTGGTGGAAATCGTTCTGAACAATCTGAAAAGATTATTGAGGAGATAAGAAACAGAGAATGGGGTTTGCTTCTGATGGATGAGGTACACGTCGTCCCCGCTCAAACGTTTCGAAAAGTTATCAGCAAAACTAAATCCCACTGTAAATTGGGGCTAACAGCTACACTTGTGAGAGAGGATGATAAGATTACAGATTTGAACTTCCTCATTGGCCCCAAGCTGTATGAGGCTAATTGGCTTGATTTAGTGAAAGCTGGATTCATAGCAAATGTTCAGTGTGCTGAGGTGCGGTGTCCAATGACAGTAGATTTTTTTTCTGAATACCTCAAGGAAGAGAATTCCAACAAGAAGCAGAACAAGAAGCAGGCACTTTGTGCGATGAACCCGAACAAGTTAAGGGCTTGTGAGTTTCTGATCCGGTTTCATGAGCAGCAGCGGAACGATAAGATAATTGTGTTTGCAGACAATCTTTTTGCTCTCAAGGAGTATGCAAAGCAGCTTAAGAGACCTATGATATGTGGTGATACCAGTCATGTTGAAAGGACGAAAATTCTTGAGGCATTCAAAAGCAGCAAGGAAGTGAACACTGTATTCCTTTCAAAGGTTGGTGATAACTCTATCGATATACCTGAGGCGAACGTCATTATTCAGATCTCGTCACATGGTGGTTCAAGACGTCAAGAAGCTCAACGTCTTGGGCGTATTCTGAGGGCGAAGGGGAAGCTCGAAGATAGAATGGCAGGGGGTAAAGAAGAGTATAATGCATTTTTTTACTCCCTTGTTTCTACGGATACACAGGAAATGAAGTTTTCCACGAAAAGGCAACGGTTCTTAATCGACCAAGGCTACAGCTTCAAGGTTATCACCAGCTTGCCTCCTCCTGATTCAGGATCTGAGTTGAGCTATGATAATCTCCAAGAACAGCTTTCCCTTCTCCAAAAGGTCTTGAAAGCCGGTGATGATGCTCAACAGATGGAAGAAGATGCGGATGATGGTACGAGTGCCATGTCAGGTGCAAATAATACTGGAAAGAGAAGAGCTGGACCAAAGGAGCGCCACCACTTGTTCAAGAAACGTTTCCGCTAAACTTAGGACCAAAATGTATAGAATATCAGGGGCCAATGAGTACTTTCATAATATCCATAATATTACCGCTTTTAATTACAATTCTCAGTTTGAAATCTGGTACTAGCAATTTCAAAAACAATTATAGCGTAATTCTTTCTTGTTTTAAAGCAGTACAGAAAACAAAGATATGTCCACATCCTAAAGGCAAGATGGCCGTGGATTGCTTGATCCGCCTCATGCTGCCGTAAGATGAACCTTCAAATTAACATATCGTCAGCCTTTTTACCATATGAGCTCCATATTTATCCCCATGGCATCTAAAAAAACCACCATCGGTGCTGCTTAAATTGAGGAAATCTAAAATAAGTATAATTTGGAATCATACGCGAATTTTTTTCTCGGATCAGTGTACCAAGTACCTGCAGGCTGCAGATAAAAAACGTGAACTTAACACCAAGACAACGATTGTATCTTCCAAAAAGACATATAAATCCAATCTTTCTCCTTAAAAAAACCAACAAACCCGCAGAAACAGAATGACTTTCTTACAGGGTTCTTGAGCAAATGGAAGATAGCGGAGCTGAGGTACCTCTGGCGCTTCTGAAGGACCTCCTTGGTGGCGGGAGCGGCGTAGAGAATGAAAACATCTCTGAGGGTCATTTCGTCGAACACCTCAGCTTCAAACTTTAACCTCAGCCCCTAATTCTTCACAAACTCAACTAATTCCATAACATCATCACCACCAACTCCAAGACCTCTAAATCCAGGACATCCAGGCCACCAGAGCCCTGATCAGTAACCGCACTCGCCAGTGACAGAACCGGAATTGATTATTGTTAATCAACAATTTAAACACCCCCATAATTAAACAAAACAAACCGCAACAGTGAGGTATAAAAGTGGCCAATTTTCGAATGAAGTTACCATGAATTTTGTGTCAAGATGCGATTATCGAAATCCCAACAGACAAAATTGAAATGGAGTCCACGCGTAGCCAGGATGAATTCTTAATGCCATGCACGGTGTCAAATTACGTACGTCAAAGCAACCAGGATGAAAAGTTACTGTAGCATATTGGATCTGCACTTTTATTACTCCCTTGGTCCCAGCTCATTAATACTTCATTAATACTTCGTTCCGTCCAAAATTTTACAAGGCCACGACGCCAAAATTGACTTTTACATCGCTGTTCATATAAAATATGTATGGTAAAAATCTGAAGAACAAGCCATAAACACAGGTTATAAATAGCATTCATTGCAACTGTGACAAAACATCCAAACTATACCCTAAAGTGTTTCTTCTTCCTCCTAAAGCCCAAGCCCATAATATCTTGGGTTTTTTTAGGAACCCTCGGTGTGAAAGAGTCATTCATCGAGCCCTCCAAAACTCCCTAATGAGTGGTTGCTCTCAGAATATTTGCATCTTCCCTTCATCCTTGTTTTTTTGTTCCATTGATGTGGGTCAAGAACTTGACTAATGAGGATAGGCAACATTTGAGGGAGTTTGTCCTGGAGAACCAGAAGGATGGGAAGATACTTCAGGGGAAGAGAATTGAGGCAACAACAATGTTTGACTGCAGTTTACGAACAATAAGCACCTATGGCCAAGGGCTCAAGTCCAGTTGGCTAATGGTCAGCCACTCGATCTCCGTCATCAGATGTGGCTAACAAGAAGAGCCTTGACCTTATTGCGTTACGTTCAATACCTGCGCATAAAAGAAGAACTATCAGGGGGACAACAACTAGATTACATATGGGAAAAAGCAGTGTGCAAAGAGAACTCACAGTAAAGATAATCCGCAGTCACACAATTAGCATCAAACCTGGCCTCACAGTTCATAACAAGTTAACCCGGGTAATATTCTATGTTTCAAAGCTAGATGCAAATCTTATGTTCAAACCAGTGGCAAAGCAAGTAAGGAACCCAGGGTGCACGTGCACCCCGTAATTATTATTTTAAAAAAATTTATATTCTTTACAAGGCAAACATTATTTTTAGTATATTTGTGCACCCCAAATATTCTTTTATTTTATACCTTTTTCTCCCAAAACGTGTGAATCCCAATTCCCAAAACCCCTTTCTTCCGAAGTCAAAGTCGAAGAATATTTGAAGGTGCACCCAGTGGCGAATCCAGAAAATTTTCAATGAGGTAACCACTAATATAAAAAATATATACTTAATATTAATGG
>JAULKK010303083.1:0-12423 GCA_032355705.1 Rubia peregrina
AAACCTTGGTTTTTCCATAACTTATGGAAAGACAGTTTTTCAAGAGACACACTCTTAAATTAATGGAAGGTATTTTTTTATTAAACTAATTTTTAATGATTTTTTTCAAGAAAATTGGGTAAAATTGCAAATTGGTCAAAATGGGTCGATTTGGGTCAAAATCCAACCCAACCCATTTTTACCCGTCCATTTTGTCCCAAATGGGACATTGACCTGACCCGACTCATATGGGCCGGATCAAAACGGGTCGGGTCGGATCGGCCAATTTGAACACCCCTATCTCTAACGATCAAGTCAGTCTCGATAGGTGAGCTAGCTAGACAAAATAGGAAAAATATAGATAATATCTAAAATAGAAGACATACCTTTGTATTTATACTTTCCTAAAACCCTAACCCTTTGTCTATGACCTAGCGCCCTTCCTTTCCTAGCAAGGAGGCCCAATAATGACTCATCGTCATGTGGGCCTCACAAACCCATCTAAGGTCTTGGGCTTCTCTAAGGGGTACTGGGTATGTTAGCCTAAAGAGTTTTTATCTTATTATGTCATCAAAAGCCCCTAGAAAAACTAAGTGATCTTATGTCCTCGAAGACATACACCGTCGAAGGCCAACCCAGAGTATCGAAAGTCTTGACCCTCGATAGCTTTGGCTTGGTTCGTAGTGGTTACCTTCGAGAAGGACCCTGGCTTCATAAGCCCCCGACTTTCGAGGCCTAGTCTATGTTGGATGAGCACTTATATTTTCTCAAATAATTCAAATTTTGAAATTTCTAGTAAGCGCATGGAAGAATGAGAAGCGGGAAGGTGGTGCATGTGGAGGTACCATAAATAAGATTCTCCCTCATTTTCACATTTCTTCAGACTCTTCCTTTTCCCTAGGTAATCATTACCTTTCTCTCTCTCTTCCGGCTTTATTATTACCACAACCCTTGCTCTTTCTTCATTTATCTTCACCTCTTTCTTTTTGGCATGTTGTACTCAAAGATTTCTCTGCTCAAATTTTTTCTCAACCCCCGAGTCTTAATTTTCTTCTACCTTTGTTTTCACAATTAAGTTCCCATGGCATCCTCTAGCCATCCATATTCTGATAATGCCTCTATTTTCCCTCAATCTTCCCCCGTAATAGATTCCGAGAGAGATGTCAGTGAGGGAGTGAATTCATCGGAGAACACCATCTCGGATGATGTTGATTTGCATTTTTCTAGCGAGGTATCTCCACAATTTGACAGGTTTCTGACCGACTCAGACGATAAAGAATTGGCCGGCCCTACTTGCAATTCTGGCGGGCTCCCCAATTTTCCTGGTAGTGGGAATTTCGTTAGGGTTGAACCCTCTAGATTAAGTAGTGGTGATGGTGAGGACTTTATTAACCTACCAAGGGGTAGGCTGGATCCCATAGATTGTTCCAGTGTTGAAAGTCTTGAAAATGTAATTTCCCATATCCCTTTGAAGAGGAAGTTTGTAGTAGAAAAATGTTCTATAGGTAGATCTTCGTTAGCTGGGGAGGGCTCTAAGGGATATGTGTTTCCTGACGAGATAAGGAAACTCATCAAGGAGATTCCTCCGTATCAATGCTTCACTTTAGATTCCCAATTGAGGGCCCTAGAAGTAGGCAAACCTCATTCCGCTTTACCCATTGGAAGATCTATAACCTACAACAAGAATATCATATCGGTTTTGAGATTTCCCTTTCCCCATCTTTTATCGAGTCTGATGGAGGAGTTCAATGTCATTCTATCCCAACTACACCCAAATGTGATCGTGATTATAATGGTCTTCTTGGTTCGATGTAAGAAGGTAGAAGTGGACCCCCGCCATGAGCATTTTTAGCTTTATATTCTTTGGTTAGCAACTAGGATGTTAGGGAAACTTACACCTTAGCTAATAGGTTATCCAGGCGGAGGTTTATTCTTCGATTGCTCGGGGGCCTATTGAACCCCTCAATGGAATCCCAACGTCATTGTTAAAACAATGAGGGGAAAGTACTAGTCCCTAAGAAACTGGGCGAAGATGTGAACCGTCTCCAAAATATTGAACCTCTGGATGTTAGATCCTACCGACCAAAAACCAAGGGGGTCAAACCTTTCATTTGGCTTGAGTGGATTTATGAAGATATTTATGCCTCTGTTGATCGTCCCGTCCTCGATGAGACTATTCTGAGGGGGCTATCAGGCTGGAATAATAAAGAGAAAGAAGGTGATAATAGTTCGTTGGGTGCGAGGGATCCACCATTGCAAGTCCCATCTCAAGGATCACCCATCGAAGGGTTGGCTTCTTCAGATACCTCTGAAGGTTCTTTAGGACAACACTTTTAGAAGTTTATTTTTCTTTTCTTACTTCTCAAGATTTATGAACGGCTTCTTTTTTTTCATGCAGGGAGTAGTGCGGATGATTTTGTTAACGAGCTTGACCAAGATGTGACTCACCAATTGAGGGTGAGTGTGAGACAACCTACTACTGTAACACTTCAGCAGAGGTCTCTCGTACAAGAGAACTCCCCCAAACGACAGAGGTACGAGCACTCTATCGAGCCTGATAATAATGATGTGCACGATGACCCCAACACCGATGGTCTCTCTTTGGGGTATCTTGGAATGTTAGGCAATGAACCTTCGGTATGCTGTCATCTTCTATTTTCCTACGATTCTTCTTTTCTATACATTTAGCCTCTTTTGTATTCCTAGGTCTATGCAGCCGTTCGACCATCCCTGCAATTTTCCGCTGGTATATTCTCAAGTAGCATTGATTCTCTCTTGTAGGGCCTGATCGAGGCGGCAATTGAAGCTGCTCGCCAAGACGAGTGCACGAAGATAAAGAAAGACATGGACGCGCTACAAGAGAGCTTGAAGAAATAAAAGGATATGGAGAAGTTCCTCTCCAAGAAGTGTTCGGCCGAGTTCCAGCATGCCCTGCTGGAAAGCTTCGTGGACAAGCTGATAGGATCTTGGGAGTTTTACGACCTTTTTATCAACCCCCTCAAGATTTCCAAGGGATGAGGTTGTACCGAGATCATTGGCTGGGTATCTGAACACCTCTCGGATGAGCAGGTTGAGGTCATCAAAGACTATGTTGACAACGAGGCTAAGGAGAAAATACGGGTGAAGTGGGATGAAGTCTCCAGTCCAGGTAGTTTCAAGTTCCAGCTGCTCGATCACATCCAAAGGTTGAAAAAATTATTCAGCCAAGGAGCTTCAAAAGATTGATTTCCCAGCCCCCACTTCGAAGACCAAGAATACCCCCACCCGCTGGCTCCTTAAAAGGAAATGATAGGCATACTGATGGTGCCCGAGAAGCTCAAGATGCCTAAGATACTGCAATGGAAGAGGATATCAATCATAGCTTAAGTCATGTGGAAAGAGATGTATAAGTTTCCTCTTCCCCTTTTTTCTTTAAGTTGTACTTTTGGCTAGCCGTCGAACAATTATATTTGGGATCTATCTATCTAGTAATTTCAACTTTAACTGTGAATTTTTAGCATTGCTCTTTACCTTTTATAGAATTCATCTTTGAGAAATGAACTGGAGAGATCCACTCAAGAATTGGCTAAAGTCAGGGTCGAGTTTTCGTAAACTCTTACTGAGCTAATTCGATCAACAAAATATTTATCAAAAGCTAATAAGGAATTATCATCGTGGCATGAAAGTAGCCAGCCATTAATCAAGGAATTTCTTAACAAAGCGCGAAAAGATCTGAAAATCGGTCAAATGGTCGTTGCTCTTGCGGTAGTGGATGAGGCATGCAGTGCTATCGAGATGGACCATCAGGAAGCTCTGCAAGAGAGGATGAGTGAATATTCTTCTCTACATCGTTGCCTTGTCAATGTTGGGTTGTATCGTACCTTGAGCCAAAGAAGGGATATCAAGTATTACCAAGATGAGATTAGGAAACTTGAGTCCCAGGTTAGCGAGATGGTTGAGCAAAACATGCATCTTAGAGAGAAGGTATCTCAGTTAGAGAAGGCTTTCGGTAACAATACTCGATTCTGCAAGGAGCTTGAAATTCAAAATTCTTGGCTTTTGTGCCAAGTATCGGAGCAAACTGTTACCATCAAAGCTCTCTCTAATGTACGGATTATCTCATGGAGTTCTCGATATGGGCCTTATCGGCGACATGCCCAAGTTCTTGTATGCACAAAGACATGATGCATAAAGGCTTAGATAGAAACCCCTCCCACTATGCAATATAGGATACTTTTCATGAGTGGTTGGAGCGTCTTTGATTGAGGACCAATGCAAATTTTCAGAAAGCAAGTCCTTCCAATGCTAACTCTCAGAGGACAGCTTCTTCGAAGAAGAAGCGTTGTGCTCAGAAGGCAGTCCCTTTGAAGATGAGGTTTTAAAATAAAACTTCTCAAGTCAATCTCGTGACTGATACTCCAGTAGCGGTCCACAATTGTGACGATAGAGGCACCGTGCTGATACATAGTTGTGATGAAGAGAGAGCTTCACCTTGTGGAGACTTAATCCCTCGTCGAAGGTGACGTACCACCCAGGCTCTCGAGGGGTCAAAAGGAAAAATTGATCATTTATTCACAATAGCCACCGGATTGAAACTTGATGATGTATAATGGATTGATTAAGTGTGTAAATGATATTATAGTTTGTAATTTCGAATAAAACTTTTTAAGTTTTCAAATGTCGATGAATATAATGTGTTTGGGATGTTTTGATGTTTATTGTGTTCAGTTTTATATAAATAAACAACAAGTGAGTCAATAATGTTGCTTAAGAACGAATGTTATGGCTCGCTTAAGAGCGAATATCGTTTTAAGAGTGAATGATGTGGATCTCTTGAGAGCGAATGATGTGGATCGCTTAAGAGAGAATGTGTTACTCGTTTAAGAACGAATGTGTTGATCACTTTAAAGCGAATATGTTGATCGCTTAAGAGCGAATGTCACTTAAGAGCAAGTATGTTGAACGCTTAAGAGCGAATGTCCTTAAGAGTGAATGAGTTGATCGCTTAAGAGCGAATGTCACTTAAGAACGAATGAGTTAATCACTTAAGAGCGAATGTTAATTTATTAAGAGCGAATTTCACTTAATAGCAAGTACGCTGATCTCTTAAGAGCGAATGTCGCTTAAGAGTGAATGAGTTGATCGCTTAAGAGAGAAGCGAATAGCATTGAACTTCTTCGTAGGGTAATAACATCAAAATTTTCATTAAGTCAACTAATTACTATGCATGGCATACAAATTTGGGAATAACTACATGCGGCATGGTTCATATAACTTGATCACTCGGTAACTTTACACCATTTCTTCTAACGCACACTGTCCATTCAACCTTCAAAGTTGATGATACTTTCAAAGGTTAACTATGTTCCACCTCCTTGGTATTTGATCTCTATCCATCGTTCCCAACGTATAACTTCCTCCTTGGTGGATTTTGAGAACTCGATAGGGCCTTTCCCATTTCGGGGCTAGCTTATCTTCAGGCTCCTGGTAGCTCTTCTCGTTTTTCCTCATTATAAGGTCTCCCACCACAAATTGCACTCTCTTCACCCTTCGATCATAGTACGACTTAACCTTCTCTTTGACTTTGGCCTCACGGATCAATGCAAAGTTTCACCTTTCTTCCATCAGATCGAGATCTAAGCTGCGATCATCATCATTGGTACTGTCATTAACCGATATCATTCTGGGACTTGGTACTCATATCTCTGCCAAAATCACAGCTTCTGAGCCATAGACTAGTCCATAAGGCGTGTTACCCGTAGTAGGGGATTCCACTATTCGGTAAGCCCACAACACACTAAGAAATTCATTAACCCAATTTCCACCAGCCGCTTCAAGCTTTGTTCGGATTCCACTAACTAAGGTACGGTTGGTAACTTCGACCTATCCATTTTCCTATGGGTGGTACATCAATGTCACATTCAACTGGATCTTGAACTCTTCGCACTAGCCTTTGAAGGGGTCACTCACGAACTGTGTTCCATTATTTGTTATGAATGTCTTTGGTATGCGAAAACAAAAAATGATATTTCTCCAGTAAAACGATATAACAAGCTTCCCTTTGATGTTTGTCAATGGTTCTGCTTTGACCCACTTGGTAAAATAGTCAACAACTACTAGCAGGTACTTGTACCTTCCAAGTGCTTCTAGAAAAGTCTCACCAAATAAATCCCCCCACTTATCGAAAGGATAGAAGTTGTGTATGTTGATCATCTTTGTTTAAGGGGCATGGGTTATAGGAGCATGCCTTTGTCACTGATGACAGGTCTGAATATACCGATTGGCATCATCGAACATTGTTGGCCAATAATACCCAGCGCGAATCATTATTTTAGTGATAGAATGAGCTCTTTGATGGCTTCCACGTACCTATTCATGGGCTTCTTGGATTAATTAGTGCCCATCACACGGCGTAACACATCAAAGCAAGGGTCGCAAGTGCCCTTTCCGATAAAAAGTACCATCTTGTATCACATACCTGGGTGATTTGAGTCTGATCTTTCTCGCTTCGATAGGGTATTCAGGAAAAGTCCCGTCTTGGATGTATCTAACAATCACATGCATCCATGTCTTGACTTTGTTGATTGCCATTACAATAAGCTCCTTGAAACTCTGATTATACAAGGTTTCAAAAAACACTTGTTTCTGCATCAATCCCCTTAAGTCTGAGGAAGCTAATTTGCTCAAGGCATCTGCTTTGTGATTCTTCTCCCTTGGTAATTGAGTCAGAGTATAGGATTGATAGTATTTTAATATGGGTTTTACTTATTCCAAATAGCATTGGAAGCTAACCTTCCTAGCCTCATATTTACCATTAACCTGGTGGATCATGATCTGTGAATCACTGAATATTTCCACACTGTCTATCTTCATCTCCTTCGCTAGTTGAAGACCAGTGATCAAGGCTTCATACTCCACCTCATTGTTTGTAGCCTTGTATTTGAAGTGAAGAGCGTAAGGGCAATTGGTGTCATCGGGGCTAGTGAGCAGCAAGCACCCCTTCTCCACTACCCCCAAGTGTGATAAGTCTCGTCCATGAATAACTTCCATACTCCCATCTTCTCAGTTTTAACCTTTTCTTCTATCACCTCTGTGATCTCCATTATGAAATATGCGATGGCCTGGCCCTTGATCGCTGCCCTGGGTTGATACTGTATATCATTCTCCCCCAACTCCAAAGCCCATTTCATCATCCTTCCCGAAGATTTAGGCTTTAGAAGTATATGCCTGATGGGATAATTGGTGAGCAAAATTATAGTATGACCCTGAAAGTAGGGTTATAACATTTGAGCTGCATAGACCAACGCCAGAGTTAGTCTTTCGATAGCAGTATATCTTGTCTCTGGACCTCAAGGCTTCGCTAACGAAGTATATAGGATCATGCTGCTTCCCCTTCTCTTTCACCAACACAACACTAATACCCAAAGCTGAGGTGGATATATAGAGATGCAAGGCTTTCCCCTTGTCAGGCTTCATCAAAGTAGGTAAGAACTTGAGATGCTCCTTTAATGCTGTGAATGCCTTTTTCACAATCTTCCGTCCATTCGTACTTTCTATCTTTTCGCAACATATTAAAGAAATGTAGGTGTTTCTCTGCCGCTTTTGACAAGAAACGGCTTAAAGCCGCCAGCACCTTGTCAACCTCCGAATCTCATTCATGATCTGTGGGCTCTTCATATTCATTAATGCTTCCACCTTCTCTGGATTGACATCAATTCCTCTTTCTGAGACCATGAACCCCCAAAAAAATTCTGGTGCCCACTCTAATCACACACTTTGATGGATTCAATTTCAAGTTTGCCCCTCGTAGCCTATCAAACATCTCTTCCTGGTCTCACATGAACTGTTCGTAAGTTATGCTCTTTACCACCATGTCATCAACATAGATCTCCAAACTTTTCCCGGTCTGATTTTTAAAAGGCTTATCAACCAACCGTTGGTAAGTAGCACCAGCGCTCTTCAAACTGAATGACATCCTCCTGTAAAAAAAAGTACTCATATTTGTTATGATGAGGTATTCCCCTTATCCTCCACTGCCATCAATATATGGTGATAACTCTTGTGAGCATCGAAAAAAGCCAGGACTCGATATGATAGCTATTGTTTCGACTAGCTTATCTATCGAAGCTAATGGGTAGTTATTCTTAAGGCAATACTTGTTCAGATCCGTGAAATTAATAGACATGTGTCATGCTCCATTATGTTTTTGAACCATGACTAGATTAGCTAGTCACTCTGGGTAGAACACCTTCTCAATAACCTCTACTTTAAGGAGCTTCTCGACCTCCAATTTTATCACCCTGACCCTTTCAGGGGGAAACATCATTTTTCTGCTTAACATGTTTTATCGAAGGGTCAATATATAGCCTGTGAACAACTAACTAAGCCAATACTCCAGTCAAGTCTGATGTATCCCAAGAGAATACATCACAATACCAATCAAGTAGGACTTTTAACTCCTTTCTCACCATCTCCAGTATTATTTCCCCAACGGGCACCATTCCAAAGTTTCAAAGGGGGAGTTGTTGAGTATCAACTGGTCTGGTCTCCCCTTGTACCGAGGCCCCATCCTTCATACTTCTTGCTCATTTTACCACCTCGTAATTACATTTCTTGGCCATTCTCAGGTATCCTTGAATAGATTCCACTTTGTTTCTCATCGGGAATTTCATCATCAAATGATAAGGTAACCATATTGCCCTAGCCTGGAACATACATGACCTCCCTAATATTACATTGTAGGGAGAGAAAGTATCGATGACTGGGAAATTACAGAGTATTGTGATCCTTTTATCTCCATCTGTAACTCTGACTGTCAAAATAATTTCCCCCAATAGGTACTCAGTTTTCCCCGTGAACCCTGACAAAGGCAAAGTCGACCTTTTCAAATACCCACGCCTTATCCCGAGTTGATCGAAGCATCCCACAAACATTATATCCACTTCGCTTCCATCATTAATGAGCACCCTTTTCACTAGTGAGGTTCCAATAATCGCGAAAATCATCATTGTATTGGCATGCGGAGTTCTGTTTGTTACTGCATCCGGTTCCAAGAAAGTGATTGTTTCATCGGGTCAAATTATTTTTCCTGACAGCTCTCCTACAGGGACACTCCTTGAATCAGCTTTCATCATTGTGTTCCAAGATATCTTCCCAACGACTCCACTAATTACATTGATTACTCTATGCACAATGAGATTTCTTTCATCCCTATTCTAATTCTCTGGGGGTTGGTTTCATCGTGGTTCCTCGAGGTGCTCAAGCGGCTGGCCTTGCGGGCCACGATCCCCCTATTTTAAAAGTTAAAATTTCTATTTGGAGGCCACCTACTTCCTCGTCCATTCCTCTACTTTGAAGGATAATCTCTGATATGCTGGCGAAAAGACCCCTTCAGGAGGCATTCTCTTTCACATCGATCAATCTTCATTTTCAGGTGGGTACACTTATTCGTGTGATGGTCGTAATCTCCGAAATGATCACAGAACTTGTTGGTGGCTCTCCTAGTAGCGAATGCTCTGTTCGTATCATTCATCAGAGGGGGTGGTTTGAAAATCTCCCTATGTATACTCCAAATTTCTGCTGGGGAACGTCGCATGGGTGTGTATTTTTTGAAACCCTGTCTTTCCATCGGTCTCTTCCCTCGAGAATCACTAGCCTTTGAATGTTTGGCCAACATCCCCTTTCTCTTCTTCCAAGGTTCTTCCTCCACCTTCGATTGTTGTTCCACAACTTCCTGAAGCTGCTGAAGTCTCTTAGGATTTTTCACTGTCAACTTCTTGTACAGCTCCAAGTTTTCCATTCCCAGCAGATAACCTTGGATGATTTCATTCTATGTACCTTCGATAACCCCTAAACTTTCATCAACATATCTATGATAAAAGGTTGTCGTGGACTCCCATTGCCTTTGTTTTGTCTGATACAACTCGATCAATGTCTTGGTGAAATTCGTTGTCTGGAAATACTGACTTAGGAGTGCCCCACTAAAATCTCGAAATGATTGCGACAAGCCTCTTGGCAATTTGTTAAACCATTCTTGCGCTTTCCCACCAAGGTAGCACTACCAACTTGCAGGTTAACCTCTCATCGAAATCTTGAGAGTTCATTAAACTGAGGAAGATTTGGATAAATTCAAGGGGGTCTGTTTCTCCCGAATATATGGGAAGCCCCTCTAGTGGCATTGTATCACATGGCCAACGAATCATCATCACAACTAGGCTGAACATAGATCTCGCGGCTTATACAATTGGACTCTCAACCTATCCAACTCCATACCCACAACATTCTCAGTCTCACCCGACACATGGCCCCTATCTTGGTTTAGTCCCCGACGGGGGTCCTCTTTAGGGAAATCATACATAGGCTGCGGAGTGACCTGCCCTGAGTAATAACCAACTCCCATATTTCCAGAGTACACAAGAGGCATTGATCCTTGCCCACGATAATCCAAAACTCCATGCCCAACTCTTGCAGGGTTTGGCTGAGTTGGAATACCCATCGACAGCATGATGACTCGGCCTTGTTCGATACCCGAGACTGAATACATATGCATCAAAGCAGACATAGGATAACTTAATTGCACATGGTCGGGGAAAGAGGGTTGTGGTCTTGGCTGCACAACTTCCCTCACGTATCTCAGGTATGAGACACCCAACATTTGACTTGCCAGGAGCAGGGCTCTAACCTGTGCTTCCAGGGGCAAAGATGAAACAAGAGTCCTCGAATTTGGCATAGTCGTCGATGGTCCAAGGGTCATCGAGAGATGGACGATTTGGTATCCTGCTGCCATCAGCATCCACGTCATCTGATCAAAGCTTTGTGGTGGCCTCACTGCCATCCCCCTTATACCCTGGTTCTCCTGGATTCTTCGTTCATAAGCCTTTACATGTGAGTCACCTGAACGCTCGGTGAGATGGCCATTCACACATCACGACCCAAACAATGGCATCACGATTTCGATTCCCACCATTGGTTCTATAATGACTTCCATGTCCTTCGATACCTCTGGTGGAACTCCCGCAACCACAGGAATCGACAAGTCAGGATCCAACAATGCTTCAGTCGGAGCCATCTCCATACTTTGTGCCGATTTGGCAGCGATCACCCTCTTTGCTTGCTTGGACCTAATGAGGATTTGAATTCACCACCAACGCCAATCTCTTTGATCCTCAACCTCTCGCTTCGCAGAGTAGAAGTTGCGGATGCAGACATACACTTAGGGATCTAGATCTGACTTAATCAGTCCCACTGGCCATGCCAATTGAGGCATCTTAAACACGATCCAAACCCAATCTCGATCCCCTCTAGCAAGTTCGTGATCTGCAAAGAAAATGAATCCCCGGAGAATTCCGGGAAGAGGTTCTCGGACGATCAAGTCAGTCTCGAGAAGCGAGCTAGCTAGACAAAATAGGTAAAATAGAGAGAGTACCTAAAATAGAAGACATGGCTTTGTATTTATACTTTCCTAAAACCTCAATTCTTTGGTCTATGACCTAGCTCCCTTCCTTTCCTAGCAAGGAGACCCAATGATGACCCATCGTCATGTGGGCCTCACAAACCCATTTGAGGTTATGGGCTTCTCTAAGGGGTACTGGACATGTCAGTCCAAAGAAGTTTTATCTTATTATTTCATCACTATTTTTTATTAGTTGGTAGTGAGTACAAGAGTAACATATAAATTTTTATATTTGGTCTTTTAGCGCCCGCACATAATTTGATTAATAAGAGACCTCGTGGATGCAGATCACTCGGCTCTTCAAAGCTAATAATTTATTTTGTTGAGAGCCTTTATTCCTTGCAAGATGATAATGGACCTAGAATACACTCTAAACACTTTTCTCTAGGTGTATATTCAAGTAGTAGTCCATTTGATTCACCTCGACATTTCTAAACAACATATTGAAGACCTCAACTCTCAAGTTTTCATCGGCAAGTGTGATATTAATACTGATAATCATTTTGTGGTTTAGTCTTCCATTTCATGCTCTGTGTGACGTAGTGATGCACTTGGTGTTTCTATGCATATGGTGGATATTTTTGGTTTTAAAGTTCTATATAGGGAGATTATTCAAGGGGGAAACATAACATGACCTAAAATTTATGAAAAATAGCTTAATCTTTCGGCCAAATTCGACAGTTGGCGCATCGCACAGACTGGAGATCCGGTACATATACTCTAAGTAGCAACGATGTGATTCTGGGTACGGGTACGGGTATGGGTACGGGATTCGATAAAATGAAAATTAAGGAGTACGGGTACGAAATGAGTACGATTATAAATAAAAATTTAAAAATATATATTAATATTATTATTATTAATTAATCATTTTTAATCAAAGATAATGTGATTTTATATTGAAAACAATTTAAAGTAAATGAAAACATCCAAATTTAGTTTAAACTTAATATTTATCACAATAATTAGGAAATAAACTACATAACAAGATTATAATTCAATGTCTTAAACAA
>JAULKK010303094.1:0-12423 GCA_032355705.1 Rubia peregrina
CGCCACCTAGAATTCACCCGCTGTGTAGATACATCTCCAAAGCCAACTATAGTGTTGGTAAACCTGAAAAAGATGACATTATGGTTAAGTTTCAAAGAAAGTAACTACTTCAGAAACATGAGATGTTTTAACGATACAAACCTTCTCTCTAGAAACTCTTTGCCTTCAAATTTCATCTTGAAACACATGCCAACTGGAAATCCATTACTTACAGACTCGAGATACTGGTTCAATCCAATGATAAATTGGCTTGTCCTTCTCAAAATCACACAACAAAAGAAAGGAAAAGGTAGGTCGTGCACATAATGCATTGATCATGGCATAGATTCCCCTCTCAACATCCATTACATTTACATACCCTGGTATGTAATAAACAACAAACAAAGTTCGTGTTGTGATCGCATGAGATACAGTGGCAAGCACACAAAGATGCATGCTTTGGCTAGATATTACAGATGTGTGCTCTTCTGGCGAGCAAGGCGACGAACACCAACACGCAGTTCTCCACTACCACTCCTAAAGTGTTTTACGAAACCAACATAAAATTGACAGAAGCAACACAAATTAAGAAAAAAAATCGAAGGAGTGAATAAGAAAATGATAAGTGAAATATATTTACATGGAAGAATGGCTACTGATTAGCTGCAACTATATGATGTTTATATATTATTGTAACACTCGTTGTCACAGCACCGACAACAATAGGCATTCTTTCACTATGCTATCTTGAGGAAAATATAGCGCCAGAGATAGAAAGTGGCTTAGCTAATATAGGAACATTGAGCATTCAAATGAAGAAAAAAATTAACACCAAACTACAGAAAAACTGGGAATCGTTGAAATTGAAGTAGGAGATTTTTGTTTCCATACCTCCTAGTAGTATAGACCGAGAGTTGGCCCCTCCAATTGGGAGCCCGTAAAGGACCAGAATTTTAGCAAACCCTAATCACTCGAATGGAATAAGAACGACCACGATTTCAAAACTTGCGCATTAGGAGGAGGGAGGAAGAAAATGATTAAATGGACTTGCAAAAAGCATCAAAATGTCATTGTTTTACGCTGCCACCAAACCTGCAAAGATGAAAACACCTATCAATGGGAAGCATTGATATGATGACAATGGAGTGCAACATTGAATATGAGAAGCATTGAATATAAAGGTATGGAGTTAATTTGCAATTATGCCCCTGGATGGACGACCATTGTGTCAACTAGTATGTAGAGGATTACTTTTTAAGTTTACTGGGTGACTAGTCCTTTAGATTGCACGAAACAATTATTATTATGACTCTCACCACAAGGAAATACTTTGTACATCTTACAAACCCTAACACTCTCTCCCCTCTGTTCATCATTTTTTTATTGTATCAAGAAAAAAACAAAAGAGCACAACCTGTATTGAATCTAAGAGAACAACATGCACAGTGGATGTAGGAAGAGGTGTGGAGTGTGTTTCTAGAATGGATTGGGTCAATGCGCATTCGACGAGCATACATAGACCTTTGCTGATAACTTTTCACCGGCAACTATAGATCCAACGCTATAACCGTAAGTTTAATCTTCTTCTTTAACAAGTCACGATTAGGTTACTATTTTAAGAAACTTCGAATGAAATTATGAGTGATGTGCGTGCAGGATTATATATATATATATATATTAGTTTGGATATAGTTCTATTGTCACGTTGTACTAGAGATTTGAACAAGAAATAGGTCATTAAAATTTATCTACGATATACCCAATTAAATATCTTGAAAAATATTTTTTATTGATATATGATTTATATTATTAGAATGTCCGAGTAAATATTTATGGTTGATTTAGTACCGAGTGATCAACTAGTATTCTGTTTGATTGCAGTGCTTATTTAAATTATGCAGTCACATTGTACTAGAGATTTGAACAAGAAATAGGTAATTAAAATTTATGTATGATTTACGAAATGAAATATCTTGAAATATATTTTCTAATGATATGTGATTTGGATATTTAAGATGTCCAAGTAGAAAGTTATGGTCGATTTAGTACTGAGTGGACAACCAAATTTCTGCCTGATTGCAGTGCGTGTTTTCTGCAGCCATGTTGTACTAGATATTTGAAGGGGTAATAGGTAATTAAAAGTTATGTATGATATTCCACATGAAAGATACTGGAATCTAGGTTCTAATGATATGTGACTAGTATTTTTAGTATGTCCGATTTGGAAGGTATGGTCAATTTAGTATGGAGTATTCCATCAGTAATCTGTCTAGTTCCAGTCCATGTAAAAATGAATTCTTCAAGGTTCAATTTGATATGGAATTCAATGTGTGAACTGTATAATGAAATATATTTGAGTCTTGTTCTTAAGGGTTTTGATTTCATAATTTACGGAATAATATATGATGATTTATGGGTGTTCTCGTGAGTACTGGTCATCCGTGAATGGATCTTATTCAGTTCACGTTATGGTGATATGTTTCAGAGGTAAATATGTATGGAATTCAAAGTTTAAACTTTCTAATGAAATATACTTGGGTTTATTTTTGAAGGGTTTCGTAATTTTTGGAATAAGTTGCGATGACTTATGACTGTTATCGTGAGTTCTAGTCACTTTTAAATTAATTTGTTTTAGTCCGTGTTATATCTACTTGTTTATAAGGTAATGGTGTGTGGAATTTTAAGTGTATATTGTCAAAAGAAAGACGTAAAATCCTAGTTTTTAAGTATTTAAAATCTGTAATTATTGGAATGATTTGTAGAGAGTTATGGTCATTCTCGTGAGTACTAGTCAGCAGTGAATCCTTCAATTTCAAATCAGTTTTATGGTTTCTTTATATTATGTAGAACTCAAAATAAATTTTAATTAGTTCGTGATATATCGTATTCGCAGGTTTCACCGAGAATTATAGTCTTGAAGTTGCAAGAAAGGTGAGGGTTTCTACCTTTTCAAAAACTATTAAAACCATTTCAGGATCAAAACTTTTTCAAGAAAATATTTTGGAAGCAACCTATATTACAATCATTTTTAAATTTATTCCTATCATTTTAAAACCAAAAGTTTTAAAATCCATTTTTCTAAATCTGTTATCAAATCATGTTATTTTTAATAAGGTTATTCGACCAGTTTTTTCATTGCATATGCATATCTTGATCTTGATTGTTAACTATGGGTGTACTTTATCGCCCATATCCTGACTTCTGTTTACCTGTTACTATGGGTGTACTTTATCGCCCGTAGCATGAACTTTATTACTAACTTCCATACATGTACTGCTTGTCTTAGGATCCCAAAACCCTACCGAATAACCGAAACCCTGCGAGCTCAGCATAGGCCTGATCACTGGGTTAGGCTTCTATAGGTTCCATCGGTTATCCCGGGATATACCCTCCTGTGACTAGTGACGTCGGTCTACCTGATGGCTGTTGGCGTGTTTGGCATAACATGAAGTGATTGTCAGGATCCCGTTTTAAGGCTATGAGTAGGATGCCCCGATAACCTCCTACCTGACCTGTATCCTTTTCTATGTGATATTACTATCGTGCTAAGTGATATACTTCTTTGTGAGAAATGAATTGTATGTTATATTACTTGTGACTGATCATGCATGGCTTGCTTTCACTCTTACTATTTCAAGTGGATAAAAAATTATTTTCTTAAAACTTCATGCATACATAGCATCCTGATTGTATCATGAAAAATGGTTGCAAATTTGGAACCCTCACAGTCAAAAGATCACCCTCACATTAAAAAAAAAAACTTTTTAGGTTAAAGCGCTAGGTATGTTACAAGCATGACGAAGAACGAGTGAAGGATGCATGTGGCCTACATCCTTAGTTTAATTTTTTTAAGACACATTTTTGGATTATAAATGAGTATTTTTTCGTATAAACTTTCTCTCTTTCGCTGTAGAGAAGAGTTTTGTTAAGAGTTTCTCATTGTAATAAATCTCCCCTCTAATTATAGGCTGGAGCATTTATAAAGGTCATGTTGACTAGGGTAATAGGCAGATTGAGAAGCCGCGACCGTGTGAGTGTATACTTGTAGGTTTTAAGCACCGCTCCAATGGTCGTACACTAGTTAGCTGGCTACTCGCTAGTAAATAACTGGACATTCGCCTGATAGGAGAACACTATAGTAGTAGTAACTAAGGTTGGCATAATTCAACTCTTGTCGTCGCAATCATAGAGTCACCACAAGGTGCTGGTCTCTTTGCCTCTATAGGCCTAGGAAGAAGCATTTATAGTGGAGTTCCCATGATGTAATTATTTATGGGGAATGAATAGAACTCCACAATGGCTGGGCCGTTGTTGCACTTCCCTTATTACAGAGGCGGCGTCGGCAGAAGAAAACGAGAGAACCTTCATGTGACATATAGGGAGAAGTGTTGACTACCGATAATACTATGTGACATAATTATTAGCATAGCTTTATACTTCT
This sequence comes from Rubia peregrina, assembly GCA_032355705.1. Lineage (NCBI taxonomy): Eukaryota > Viridiplantae > Streptophyta > Magnoliopsida > Gentianales > Rubiaceae > Rubia > Rubia peregrina. The sequence continues at coordinate 4,421 of JAULKK010303094.1, forward strand.
TATACTTGATAGAATCTAGGATCAAAATATACTACCAGCTATGTAACACAATTATCCCTAAGTGCTAGTTTTATATAATTTTCAATCTTGTCCTTGCATAATCATAGTTGTTGGATAACCTCCCCTCTCCCACCAAAACAAAAACCATGTTTTGTGACATTAGCTATTCTTGACATGTGATCGGATTGATAACCCTATTGCAACTTTGCATAGTTAATATTTGCAGTCCTAGCATCACTGTGGACGACACCGGACTAGCCACCATCTACCTTTTGGGAGTTTAGTAGTAAGAATGGGAGAAACTTATAAAATTTTATCTTTAATATCCTTAGCACTCCATGGGTTAGTAGATATCCCATGAAAAATAATGGTTTATTAGTGACCAAGCGAAGTGGGGATCAAATTTTGGTGCTGCTGACGGGGATGCTAATTTAAATATTTAATTCTTAACTTACATACCTTGTTAGTAGAGTAGTTACTTGTACTTGTACTTTTTATTATTATTATTTTCTTTAGTTTCTAGTATTTCTCTTTGGTTGGGTATTGTCTAGTTTCTAGTTTATGGTACAAACCCGTACCACGAACCATACACTACCTACTGGAAAATGGAGGTGGTCGGAGAAGAAGGAGGAGGAGAGCTAGAGTAGGGGTTCCACAAGATCTGACAATTGTTATTGAGGATACTGTTGAGATAGTGAAGGAAACACTTAGGGAGTCGATGGCTCCAAACATAGAGAATCAACCCTTATGTATTTTTTCCCACCCTTTCCACCGAACATGACTTTTAAGTTGAAGAGTGAAATGATCCAATGCCTGCATACCTTCCATGGGATGGCCGCTAAAGACCCTAACAAGCACTTGTTGCAGTTTCCCCTAGTGTGCACCAATATGCAGAGGATTACAACCATAGATAATTTATTTTCTAGTTGCATGATGCAACCAAGGATAGGCTATATTATCTTCAGCCCAGGCGCACCACTTTTTGGATTTACATAAAGTGGAGGTTCCTTGAAAAGTTCTTTCTGGCTTCCAAGTTTGCAGGTTTAAAGAATAAACTTTCCAACATTTTGCAAATGGTGAACGAGTCCATTTATGAGAATTGGGAAAGGTTTAAGATATTGTTGGTTAGTTTCCCATTCCATCAATTCATGGAGCGTGACTTGGTGTATTACTTCTTCGAAGAACTTCGTGACAAGGACATGAGAATGGTTAAAGAAGTGTGCAATGGCTTCATAGATAAGAATATCTAAAGCATGTAATGGTATTGTTCAAAGAAATGACCAACGTTACAAGGAAATTTAGCACTAGATCCTGTGTGAAGACATTAGTTGATCCTGTTCATTCTCCCAACTAGAGGAACAAGTCCAAGACCTTTCTTTGATGATAAAAGAGTTTATCAAAGGTAGAGATCAAAAGGTTAACATGTGGGGCATATAAGTTAACGTGTGAAAGGTAGATTTTCAATAAATGAAAATATTGGACTTTAATGGTAAAAAGATGTAATTTTCTAGGGGACAAAGACAAGGGTTTAGGGGGAACCAAGAAGGATATGGGTAAGATCCCTACGGAAATTTCTTCAACCATCAATACTACAATCACCACAACTTTCAGTGGCGCGAGGAAAACCAAGGTCAAGGGTACAATCAAAGTTGACGACCTGAACCATACCTGAGGGGAGAAGGGTCTTTCAACACTAATGCTCCATTGTACAAGTCATATCAGAAGGAGATTCTCAACGCAATTTCCCAATTGGCAAAGAAGAGTAATGTGTTTGCAAGTATACAAGGAACAATAGAAGAACTTGGAACTAGAGATTTTTCAAGTATCAAGAATCTCGAAGTCCAAGTCGGCCAGCTTCCAATTCGATGAGGCTACTTCAGGATAGAGAATCTGAAAAGCTACTATCCTAACCTAAAGTTAACCCAAGAAACGTGAGTGCTTTGAAGTTAAGGAGCGGAAAGGAGTTGTATGACGGCGAGAAGAAAATATCGTAAGAAGATGATATCATTGTGGAAGTAAACAAGACTAACCTTGGGGAATGTGAGAAGGTTTTTGAAGAGGAGCCCACAAAAGAGCTCCCATACACTGAGGCGAGGGTGATTCCTCCACCTCTTTTTCCTAGCGCACTAAAGGGAAGGCTGAAGGTGGCAACCAATGAGGTGCACATTAGCAAGGTTTTTGAGAATTTTGAGGTTAGCCTTTTTCCATTCTGTGTGTGATTGAAAAAGTTCCCTCTTATACTAAGTTATTGACAAATTCATGTACTAAAAGGAGGAGTAGCCGCTTTAGATCATAGGAACTTCTTAAGATGTATGATGATCCCAGAATGTTTTCAATCCCTATTTTCTAAGGAAGTGAATTGGTGAAGAATTCTATGATTGATTTGGATGCCTCTATCATTGTAATCCATTTTTCCTTTTTGAGAGCCTTGATATAGGTGAGCTTAGAGACATAGGGTTATTGTTGATGTGCACATTATTACATGAGTTAACCAATGTATTTGGCTCGTTTGTTACCATATTTTGTTTGGTTGATTGCTAGTTTTAGTTAGATTTACATTCCAAAAGGTTTAGATGACCGTTATTGGTTTTCTTATTTTAATACCGAGTTTTGTAAACTTAATTGAATCTAATAGAAACTTTGTCCTCGCTAGCACCTAGATCTTATTTTCTAAGCTTACTAGTAGGTTGTTCGGGAGGACATTATTTTATGGAAGGTTATCCTCGAGGGGGGTAGAAGATAATTGTAGGTAATTTGCAAGAATGGTAGAAGATATTTGAAGGCCATTCATAAGGATGGTAGTCAAAAGAAAAAAAGATGAACCAAAAGCATGGTAGTAGATGAAAATCACCCAGAAATAGGCTGAGTTGGAGTTCAAAATTGTCAAAAATGGACCCAGTTGACCAACCGACCGACAAGCACCAACCGACATCAGCCGGCTGACCCATCATATACCAACCCCTCCAGCAAAGCCATGCTAGAGGCACCTAGCACGGACCGTGTCTTCCAACACAACCTTGCCACAACCTCTTGGAATGGACTGTTTTGCACCAGCAGGCCTATGTCACCACAAACATTTGTGAAGCTAAGTATGGACATAGATCGTGTCCGTTTGCATGGGTGGTGTCATTTCAATTGCAAAAACATGATGTCCAGCCCACGGGGTGTGAAGAGATACACAACTTGTGCCGTTAAATTGATCAAGAAGTGCTTCTAGCCGATTGCACATGCCAAATGACACGAGGATCATGATTCAAAAGATCAAAATGGAGCACCAACCGATGACCTGTAACGCTCGACACAGGTCATATCTACATGAAGCTTCATAGTTATGCTAAGCTAAGCGGCCCGTGCCAGCACGAGCCAACACAGTCATGCCATATGACACATGCCTTATCGGCCCCGAGCCAACATGCCCGTGCCCGACTGCACGGCTTGTGCCGTTTGTGGTTGCTATGGGTTTTTGGCCTATTTTCATCCCTTTTCAAGGCTCAATTATCTTCTACTACATAAAATAACCCATGTCTACTAGGGTTCAAGTTATGCTTATTTTAGACTCTTAATAGTATGGTAGAAAAAGAAATGAGCTCTTTTTTCTCTCTAAAATATTTTCTTTTTTCTCTTTTTATTTTGCCGAAGCGCATTGAATCAAATAAAATATTTGGATTCAATTCTTAGGGAGTAGTTAATTAACTTGGGGTTTGTATTTGTATTCATGATTTTGGGTTTGTTTTGGGAGATTCTATAGATCTACTTATTTCTATGTGTTTATAATTATAATGTTGGCTTGTTCTTCATATTCTTATAAATTTCGTGAGTGTCACACTAAGATTGGCACACACCATAGTCTACTTTCATATTGGTGCACATAATGATATCCCCCGGGGTAGGAAATCTAGATGTGCTTGGGGTAACGATTGTCCGGGACCATATGGGTGTGTGCATGTGGGTCTCCGAGTCTATGTTACAATCGACCATACACTAGTCTTAGTCGAAAAATTAGGCCGAAGGGTTATAGATAGAGATAGTGTTAGTAGCAAACTGGGGTTAGTATTAGTCGCAACCCTATGGCCATCAATAAGATGCTACCTTTGCCTCTGTAGGCCTAGGGAGAAGCATTCGTGGTGGAGTACCTAGGATGTAATTATACAGGAGAGATTTAGATCTGCATAGCAGGTAGGGCCATTATTGTAATCCCCTAATTTTGGAGGTGGTGTCAATAGAAGATTACATGCACACCGTACGTGAAAGGTATGGGGAAGTGTTGACCATCGACCCCACTAAGTGTCATAAACACTAGAATAGGCTTGTTTATCTTGAATGTGATAGAATCAATGATTGAAATGCAACACTAATCATGTTACGGAAATACTCCCCAAGTGCTAGTTTTATATAGTTTCACTCTCTTGTAATTTTACATACTCGTAGTTGTTAGTAAAAAAATCCCCCAAAATCTGTTTTAGCAATACTAGCTATTCCTAGCACATGGTCGGATTAACGACCATATCGTGGCTCTATGTAGTAAACTTATAGATTCCTAGCATCTCTCTAAACAACCCCGATCTTGCCACTATCCATCCCATAGGAATCATAGTAGTAGGAACGAGAGCAACAATATAAATGTCTATCTTAACAGCCTCCTCTTTGGTTAGTGAGTGCATCTCACATGAAAAAGGTTTTATGTTCATTTAGCGATACCGGGAGGGGAAATCCCCCAACCCTCGCGATAGAGTGCAGTCCAGCTCTCAGATGTTTTTGTTTTGCTTCCCCTGGGTGAACCGTTGATATATTTTGGTTGTTCTTATAGTTATTTTTATAGTACCCAAGAAGACATATCCAATGATGCTATTCAGAGACACCAATTCAGCTCGTATTATCATCAAAACATGGTCCAAAGTTCTTCACCCATTACCTTTCCTTCTCTTCGTTCCTCAATCTAAGTTTTACCACTTTATAAGTGGCCTTCCTTATTCTACTATTCTTGTTAATGGACTTCTACCATATTCCATCATCCTTGCAAATAGTCTTCTTCATGATGGTCTCAAAATAAGCTCACAAAATACATAATAATTGACCAAAAAATAGAGGTGAAACACGTTAGACACTAAATCCTTGCAAACTAGGAAAATTAGGGCAATCAGCTAAACAAGGTGATTCTAAACTCCTATTTTGTAAAAAAAACCTAATAATCTAACTAACCATCAACAAAACAAACTAAAAGGGGTGTTAATTTTACTAAGAAACCATCAAAATCATGTCTCTTGAACTCCCCCTCATTTAGACCCTTACTCGTCCTAGAGTAAGAAAAAGTAAAGTGCTAAAGATGATTTCTAAGCTACGGTTTCCCGAGAAAACAACCAACACATTATTAATATAACTACCCGTAACCCAAAATGTAAGAGCTTGCCAACCCTCACATCCCAACCTAAGGAGTCCTAAACCACCAAAACAACAAAATCATGTCATAAAAAAAAGAGGTATAAACATCCAAAGAAAGTCAAGAAGATAGCTTACTCTACCCGAAAATCCAACAGATCGGTAAAAACAAGAGAAGAGTTCACATATTTCCATTTCTTTCAATTATTTCATTTTGCGTAGGAGCCCTACCGGTTTTTCATCCTAGCCTCTCTTGTCTTTCAAATCTCACACCTCAGTTTTTTCCACACCACAAGGCCTCTTATTTTTGCATAGACCGCTCTTTTTGGATTTTCAACCTATCCGGGACCCCAATTTTTCCTAAGTTTCCCTCTCAGGGTTTCAGCTTAGCGGTAATTTTTTTCTTCAAAGAAAATAAATCAAATTAGAACATATGCTCACAACACTGTAAGATATATTTCTCTCCCCCACACTTAAAACACACATTGTCCTCTGTGTGAACAAAATGACAAGACAAACAAATAAGGGAGAAAAAAATTCACAACTAGGACCTTGAAGGTCCTTCCCGGTGGTGGAAATGCTTATTTCTCAATGAATTTTCTCTCCTTCATGTTCACAAACTCCATCCAATATGCAACTTCAACTCATCCACTACAAGCCCATGACTATGTAAGTCATTATCAACGCCCACAAAGAACCAAAACTAGTAGTACTCCTAGATGATAGTCTTGATGGTGAATTGGGGTGGTGTTTTTGTGGTTTTGGGTAAGAGTTTGAGGACATGGTTGTGGAAAATTTCAGTTTTATTTAATTAAAGAACACTAGCATAACTTAAAAGTTTGGGCTGCCTTCCGATAAACACGGTATATTTAAGATCACCGACACAATCATAATGTTATTCATATGGTGAAGGTTTGAACCCTTCACCATGAGTTTCCAAAAGTAGGGGGAGGGGGTAGAAATCCTCCAAGGAAAGCAATTTTTGGAGGTGGATTTTGTCTTAAAGGATATAGGTAGTTTGGAAACTTGACATAATCATTTGCCTTCCCTATTGTCTCCTTAAAGAATTTCGAAAATGGTGGAGTTGGTTCAATCAGTGTGGCTAAGGGTGGTGATGACAAGAATAATACATGTAGGACAATCACCGCTTCCCCAAATTCTTTGTCTTCCACAACCAACTCCGCATCCCTGGGAACTCAAATTCATTTCTCAATGTGACCTCACTCATCGTATCTTTGAGTTCAACTTGGGATGGTATATCATCGAAATACCAAGCTTACATTCTGATCACCGCTTCCATCATATCGCTCATATGCCGTTCCAAAGCCTTGAGTCTTAAGGAGATTTGATTTTTCACTTCCTCGTTAGTCTTGGCCAAGTTGATCAAGTTTGCTATTGCATCCATGATCTCCGCATTTTTCAATATTGAACCTTCTCCTTGAGATTGGTTTTAGGGCATGGTATAAGGTGGTGAAGGCCAATCATATTGCTCATATTGTTGGTTTTCCAGTGCATTCTCCTACAACAAATATGGATTACCACCCCGGATTGTAAGGATCGTAGTACGAATACCACTCTTGAGCCCCTTGATCTTGAAAACCAACAACTTCAATCTATTGATAGCACTCCTTATAATACCCTTTATTTTGGAAGCCAGGGGTTCTTTCCTCATCATAGTGCTCCTCTCTCAACCAATAGCAAGACTCGGTAAGATTTTCAGAATGACAAATCTTACAAAACTTTGCCTGTTGAGGCTCTCTTCTTATCATGAGTTCCCTCAAGGTGAGATCTTTTACCTTTTTTCCCCAAAAAAAATTAGAATCATTGTGCAAGGCTTCTTGGTAAAAATTCACCAAGAACTCGAGCAGTACCTACTCCGACCAAAAGCAAATAAAAACAAAGAAGAAGAAAGAATTTGGATCGTAGTGCAAAGGTTCTCAGTTATTGGAACGAGTATGTACCATAAACTAAGAATAAAGGCAATTCATCTCCAAACATATAACAAACTCAAATAAAATTCAAATAAAAACTACTAGCAAATATTCACACAAATATGCCCAAACCCTTAAAAATACATGCCTCTTCCTCGACAACAGCTCTAAAATTTGGGAGGTCATCATCATACCTCTCAAATATACAATTTATGAGCCTTAAATGCTTTCTAAATACAACTAACTAGATAGTGCCAAATCGGGGCCGGCCACGAAAAGAAGGGATTTTCCTAAGTGCTCACATATATAAGGGTGGATAATAGCATATACATACATGCATACAAACGTTTCATATTCTCAAACTTCCAATCACATAAATTAAACTAGATACAACATTTAAAGCATAGCAAATGCATAATAATTAAGAAATCTAAATATAGTTTAAGATGTTCTCACCAAATGTGTTTGGAAGTTTTAATCAATTGCCCCCAAGAGGAAAACTAGCCTAGATAATCAAAACGCATAACAAAGAACAAAAATCTACAATCAAATAAGAAGAAATTGAAGGAGAAGTGGAAAACTAGGGTTTTGGAGCCCCCATGTCAGGCCAAGAGAACTAAGAAATGAGTGGATGAAGTGCTATTCATAGTACAAGAAAAGGGGGAGTAAAAAACAAGTTGTAGGTTGCTTGTCGAG
>JAULKK010303102.1:0-12422 GCA_032355705.1 Rubia peregrina
CATAGTTACTTGACTTTGCTAGTTGTGTTGTTTTTACTTTTATAACTTAGGAAACCAACCAACCAACCCCCCCCATTTTTACTTTATTTTATATCTATGTATATATACACCCTTGTATGTGTAAACGCTTGGAAATATCCCTCTTCTCTGTGGACGACCCCGACTTGCTATACTATCTACTTAGTTGTATTTAGTGAGCATTTTGGGCTTATAAATTGTATCTCTGAGAGATACAGCAATGGCCTCCCACTAATTACAAAGGCGAGGCCTATGGAAGGTCTTATACATGCACCCTTATGTGACAGATAAGGGAAAGTTTTAACTATCATCCGCACTACGTGTCGCAAATAGTAGAATATGTTTATAGTTCTTATATGTGATGGAATCGAGATCAAAACATCATTAATCATGTTAGATAAATACTTCCCAAGTGTTAATTTATATAGTTTATTCTCATGATCAATTGCATGTTAGTAGTTGTTAGCAATCCCCCCCTAAAGCCTTTTTACCAACACTGATTATTCCTGACATGCGATCGGATTGATAACCCGATCGTGACTGTGTGTAGTTGGATCTTAGATTCCTAACATCTCTATGGATGACTTCATACTTTCCACTATCTACCATTTTGGTAGCATAGTAGTAGGAATGAGAGCTACAATATAAATCTCTATCTTTGACAGCCTCCTCTAGGTTAATAGCAGATCTCCCATGATTTATTAGCGATGCCGGGAGGGGGGTGGGTCAGTACCACCTGGATTAATGGGTATAGAAAACATTCCATGGTCCCCACACTTTTTAGTTAGAGCCTCCTATTCTCAATTTCCCTACTTTCTTAAGGATTTTAGTTCTTTTCTTGGTACAAGCTTCATTTGAAAAGTTGGCCTATCTAGGAATCTTAGAAGCAGCATCAAGCAAGGGATATGATATGAATCTCCTTATGAAGGTCCCGTTTGCAAAATGATTAGAAGCACTCGTCAAAGGGTGGAGCGAAGCACATTATTTTTCACAAGAAGACACACCTAAAATTTGTTGAAAAAACACAACTTGAACTTTAATGACACAAGGCATAATCCACTAACCGAGCACACAAGGCGTAAACAACACAAAGAACACGAGTTATAAGCACTAAAACGAAAACAAAACCTAATGGTATAAAAGCTTATAAGCCAATGAGGTAAACTCTTAATTTTATTGTGTTTGATTGATAAAAAAGGGGAATAAAACTCGAAGATCAGCCCCCATTTTATATTGATAGGGTTCTGCCTTACGAAACTAAATTCACTGGTAAAACCCAGGCCGAATTGGACTGTCTTATGATAGCTTTAACAAACTAAAATCACATCAAAATAAAATTACCTAATTTAAACTAAACCCTGGCTGAATTCATCCAGCTAAATTATTGAATGGATATTGCCTTATTTAATCTAATCATAACTAGATAAGCAAGAATCAAATATCACCTAATCTATTCTACCCTTATTTACTATCATCAGAATCAATATTTCTAAAACCTTAAATGATTGTCAAAATTTGTAACTAAATAGGCCAACATGGTCGTGATTACCATGGGCCAAAAATAAAAGAAGATTAAACTAAGAAAGCTATAAACTGTTGTTAAACTAGCCCAAAAAATAAAGGTAAATCTGGTTCTTTTAAGACACTTTATTAGTCTTTGCATTCATGATTAAAATCCTTAAAAACAAGAGTGACATTAATCTAACATGTACCCCTTGTGATCTTCGAATCTTCATCATGAATCTACTTCACAAGTGCATTCAAAGTAGCATCTCTTAGTTTCTTCCTCCCTCCAAAGTGCATTCCAAAAGTAGGATAAGAATTGAAGATCGAGATCAGACACTATGCTTGCAGGAATACCATGTAAATACAAAACCTCTTGAAGAAACAAGTCGGCCACATGCTTTGCATCATCGGTTTTTCTACAAGGTATAAAATGTGCCATTTTCGAGAACGATCAACTACAACAAAGATAGAATCCAAACTTGAATGGGATCATGGAAAACCAAGGACAAATTCCATGGAGATATCAACCCACTGATGTGTAGGAACTAGTTGGGCGTGTAAAGTCCATGAGGCTTAGTTGTCGACTTAGCTTTCAAGAATTCAATACAAGTCTTACAAATTAGATCAATGGAAAATTCCATCTTAGGCCAAAAGAAGTGTGCATGCAACAAGTTATATGTTTTAAGAGCACAAAAAATGACCCATAAGTCCCCCTGAATGAGCTTTGCTAACAAGTAATTCTTGCATAGAACATTGAGGAACACATAGTTTATTATCATGAAATAAGTGTCCATCATGTCTATAGAACTCATTAAAAGTCAGCATCATTTGCATATAAATCCTTCAACAAAGAAAATCCAAGAATAACACAATCAAAATGTGTAATTAAAGCATGTCTTCGACCCAAAGCATCAGCTACCACATTATCTTTACCTTTCTTATACTTAAGAATGTGGAAAATTTTCAATGAAGTTAATCCATTTGGTATGATGCTTATTTAACTTTAACTGACTCTTAAGATGCTTCAATGACTCATGATAAGTGTGAATAACAAACTCACGAGGAAGAAAGTAATGGTTCCACATTTCCATAGCCCTTACAACCAAATTTAACACATTATCATAGACATGGTAGTTAAGAGAAACTCTCTTAAGCTTTTCACAAAAGTAAGCTATATGACGATTATCGTACATAAGAAGAGTACCAACACATATTTCTGAGGAATCACAACGAATCTCAAAAGTATGGTTAAAGTCAAGTAAAGCAAGAACAAGAGCATTACATAATCGCAACTTCAATTCCTTAAAAGCATTCTCTTGGCTTTCACCCCACATGAATTGTGTATCCTTTTAAACCAATTATATTAAAGGTTGAGTGATAAATGAGAAATAATGTACAAATGTGTGATAGAAACTAGCTAAAGTAGTGAAAGAACGCACTTGATGACATTGGTAGGGGTCGGCAAAGTCTTAATGGCTTCGATCGTGAATTCATCAATTACCCACCTCCTCCCGGCGTCATTGATGAATAACCTTTTCACGGGATATCTACTAACCCTAGAGGAGGCTACTTTCAAAGATAAGAAATTTGTAATGTTGCTCTCATTCTTACTACTATACTACCTATGGGGTGGATAGTGGCAAGACTGGGGTCGTCCACAGAGATGCTAAGAATCTACAAGTTAACTACAGATAGCCGCAATTGGGTCACCAATCCAATCACATATTAGGAATAGCTAATATTTCAAAATAGGTTTTGGGGCCAGGGGGGTTCTCTAACATCTAAGAGCATGCAAAAGCACAAGAGAGTAAAACTAGATAAAACTAGCACTTGGGAAATATTTGTGTATGATGATCGGTGTTATGTTTTGATTTTATTTTCAATCACAGGAAAGATATGTTAACCTATTTTAGTGTTTATGACACGTAGTGTGGTCGATGGTCAACACTTCCCCTTACCTATCACGTAGGGTGCAGACATTTTCTTCCATCTGTAATGCCTCCGTAATTAGGGAGTCCAACAACAGCCCAGCCTGATGTGCTGATCTCAATCCACTATGAATGCTTCTCCGTAGGACTACATAGACAAAGGGATTAGAACCTTACCGATGGCTCTAATGTTTCGACACACGCTAACCCTATTTTTTAACTAACATTATCTCTATCTGTAACACTTCTAGCTAATTTTCCATCTAATACTAGTGTATGGTCTATCGTATTGTTGACTCGGTAACCCACATGCACACAACCTTACAGTCGTGAACTGTCGTTATCTATAGCACATCTAGGTTTCCCTCCCCGGGGGATATCGATAAGTTTTCCAAAATGAAAGTAGACTACGGTGTGTGCCAATTTTAGTGTGACAATTATGAAATTGATAAGAATATGAAGAACAAGCCAACATAATACTAATAAAAATATAAAGATAGGTAGATCTATAGAATTTCCCAAAACAAACACCAAATTATGAATACAAATATAAACTCCAACTTAATTAACTACTCCCTAAGCATTGAATCCAAATATTTCTTTGGATTCCTTGCCTTTGGGCAACATAAGAAAAAGAGAATAAAAGAAATTAGAGAGAAGGAAGAGTTTCTTTCCTTCCCTACCCATGTAAATTCTTTTTTACCGTCGGCTGGGAGTTATTTTTTTGAGCAAATTGGTGGCGCTACTATGTCGTTCTTTGCATCCCATGGGCTGGTCTTTGAATACTAGAATTAAAATGACATGGGCCATGTATAAGGGCATGATCTATATCCATACTTAGCCTCATAAGAGTTTGGGGTGACATGGGTCGTGTTGTACCAAACGGCTCATGCCAAGAGGTTGTGGCACGGTCCGTGCTGGGTGCTTCTGGCACGACCGTGTGCCTCGGCAGAGCCGTGTCGGCTGGTTCCGACTACCGGTTGGTGCCGGCTGCCGGTTAGAGCCTGCTGGTTGGTGCTGCCATCGGTCCAGTTGATGCAGCCATACAATTTTGGGAATGTTAAACTTCGACTTTGCCCTTTTCAGGCTCAATTCCATCTATTACAATGTTTTTTTGGATTTGTGGCCTTCTATCTGCCATTCTCCTTATGAATGCATTCACCTACTACCATCCTTGCGAATGTCCTTCAAATATCTATTTCAACCTTTCTGATGGCCTCCTACAAACTGTGCCAAGGTCCTCACGAACAAACTACTAGTAAGCTCACAAAAGAAGATCTAGGTTCTTGTGAGGACAAAGTGTCAATTAGATCCAATTAAGTAAAAAAAACTCAGGATTTAACTAAGAAAACCAATGGTAATCTAAACCCTTTGTAATATAAACGTAACTAAAACTAGCAATCAACCAACAAAAAACGTAATAACAAAGTGTCAAATGCATTGGTTAACGCATGCATAAAGGTGCATATCAATCAACCTTCATTCCATCTTTAAACACAACAAATCAAAGAAAAACAACTTCTGAAGTATAAAAGGTACAATTCTTGATGTTTGCATACAATTTAGTTTCACAAAGTGCACTGAGGATGTTTCTAACACGCCCAATATATTCATTAGCCTATTTAGAATAGATCAATATGTCATCAAAGTAAACTATAACTAAATGATAGATAAACTTCCTTAATACATGATTCATAAACCGTATAAAAGTACTAAGAGCATTAGTCAAACCCAAAGGCATAACGATCCATTCTTACAATCCCAAATTTGTCTTAAATGCATTTTTCCACTGATCACCATTTTCACACGAATTTGATGATAAGCTTGAGTGACATCAATCTTAGTATGCAGATCTTCGAGCATATCATCTAACCATGGTATAGGATAATGATACTTATGGTTACCTTGTTAATTGCATGAAAATCAATACAAATTTTCTATGGTTTATCTTTCTTAGTAACTAAAATGACAAGTACAACACAAGGACATAAAGATTCACTTACATACTCTTTTTCAAGAAGACCTTCAACTTGTCATTGTAACTGATTTCTTTCCTCTGGATTACCTTTGTAAGCAGGTCAATTTGGTGTTTTCTCTGTAAAATAAGTATCCATAAAAAGAAAGATTACGACAAAGGAATCATTGTTGTAGCACAATTCACATCATTCACTGAAGAATCGAAACAACAATTAGAATATTAAGGTAATTAAGGTCTCATTATATAGATAGAAGGTAGAGGAGTGGGATGTGAACAAAGGGTTTTAGAAGACTTACCTGGATCCTTGGCCGAATTAGGTTTATGTTCGGCCTTGACTAAACCCTTTGAGGGTTTATTTCAGAAACCTCTTGGGATTTGGGTAGGATTATGGCCATCACTTTCTTTTGTCAACTTTCATGCATTTTTGTGCCTCGAAAACCTGTAGGGAAAGGTAGGATTCAAGGTAAACCTTGTCCTATCCTTGATCACAAGGATTTTTTTGGTGAGGCCATCATGAATCATTTTCCTGTCAAACTTCCAAGGTCTTCCCAACAAAATATGACTAGCATCCATAGGAATACCATCACAAAAGATATAATCACAGTACTTTCCGATATTAAAGTTAATCATATATTGTTTGGTAACTTTAAGTTCACCACAACCGTTTAACCAAATAAGTTTATATGGGGATGGATGATGAGTAACATGCAATGATAAAGACTATATTAAGAGATTAGAAACTGAATTAGCACATGATCCTCCGTCTATTATCAATAAGCAATACTTTATCTTTCACAAGGCAACGAGTATGGAAGATATTCAAACGTTGTACCTCATATTCGGCCACATTAGCATTGAGAAGTCTCAGTGACACGAAATTACCTTGTGTTTAGGGTTTTGCCCACCTCAATCATATATGATGATCTCTTAATCAACTTCTTCCTCAATTTCATATAGTGCAGACATATCGACATATTCATCTTCTTCTTCTCCTTCCTTCATTGTGTCATGATTCGAGCATGAGGGCAATTGGATCGCAAATGTTCTCATTCCTTACAATTTAAACAACTAAGAGATTTCGAAAAGACGGTACTTGACAAAGTAGAAGTAGACTTAGTTAGATTTCAGTTGGATTGTGGTTGATTTGAGAAAGCCATTCGTCGTTTACTTAGACTGAAAGTTAGATTTGAATAGGTTTGGGTAGGACTACGGACTCCCATCACGGTCCCCTTTTCTTCGCCGAAGTTAGGAGATCCCGAATAAAACCCTAGCCTTTGATTGTTAAAGTCGTAGGGTATGGTCTTTTTCGGCCTTAAGGTACTCTCAACCACCCTTTCTTTCACCAATAATTACCTTATTGATACATGATGCTGAAGCTTAAATGGTATTTGGAGATTCTCTCTTAGTCCTTCAATAAACAGGTTCTTAACAAATACATCAGCTTCTAAATACAACCCTTCTCATGGCTAGTTCGAGATCTTGCCAATATTCATTTACGGTGATATTTCCTTGCCTCATATTTCTTAAGTACAATTTTTGTTCCATCATGTGGTTGGAATGTGATACAAGACTCGGTCTTCAATCTTTCCCAAGTAGCAAACAGTTTCTTCCCAGCATATACCCTTGATTGTTTAGTGTTTTTCCATTATTAAGCTGCATAGTTGGCAAACAAATACTACACCATCTTTAACTTTTCCTTCTCCCAATAGTTGTTAAGTTTGAATTGGTTTTCAATCTTCCATTCCCAATCAAGGTACCTTATCGGGTTGTGTGCTCCATGAAATCGAGGAATTTTTTACTTCAAACCCTTGATGTCACGGGAAAAATCCAAACAGACAGATGAATCCAAACTTGGTAGTGGTAGTTTCTTAGAAGCATTGATATATTCTTCCTCCGAGCTACCATAACCATGAAAATTATGGACACTACAACAAACATGACCTTTAGCAACATGCAAACTGTGTCACTTATCATTGATTCAGTATTGCAAATGTTAATTTGTGATACAGTTTGCATCACACTTTATTATGGCATGTATACCCTTGTACCAAATTTTGCATCACACTCACATTTTTCAATTGTGCCGTGAATTTTAGGACACATTTTGTGTCACTAAATCATGTGTCATGGACTATTGTGACATAATATTTGACATTTAAGTCCAATGATGCATTACTGCTTTGCTACATATTATGCATAATTTTTAATATAGTGCCGCATGTATGTTTAAGACACATAATGCTCCACTTCCATTCATTGACGGATTTCTATTGGCGAAATATTTTGCATCATTCTCATTCAGTGATACATAACTATTTGTGACATATTATGCGTCATTTTAAATATAGAACCGCATGTATGTTTACTACACATAATGCACCATTTCCATTCATCAACGCATTTCTTTTGGCGACATATTTTGCTTCATTCTCATTTAGTGGCGCAATGTTGTTTATAACACATTGTGCATTATTTAAGTTTAGTGATGCATAACTATTTGCGACATATAGTGCGTTAATAAAGTTTACTGATGCATGTCATGTGCGACATATTTAGAGCTATTTAATTTTATTGACACGTGTGTTTACGACACATCATGTATGATTCTATATTTAATGATGTTCTCATTTAGGGAACATTATGCAACTTTTACAAACACCACGGGCTTTAATTTACGACATTATATGCTATACAATAATTTATGTGTTGCTATTTCACAACATGTGACAACAAACATAAGTGCCATAAACGTCTGCGACACATATTATGTGTCGCAAATAATGTAACACATTTTGCATCACTGCCAAATTGTCATATTAATTGTCTTTAGTTTCAATGACATGAAATTGTAACATAAATTTGAATTTTTTGTATTCATTTCACATATTTTATTACATATGATTCCATGTGCATACTATTACACGTTTTACAATATATGTGTGTGTGTGTTATATTCACGAACAATGCAGCAACAAAAATATAAATTAAAAAAGATAATTTTATTATAAATCTTGATTTCTAGAAAATGTATCAAAATTAATAGAAAGAATATTTCTTCAGCTATCAATATCTAAAATATAAGTATCACAGTTCAAAGTCACCATTCAAAGATAATCTAATAAGTTTGAAATAGAATTGCAACAGAAATCATTGTGTCACCTTCCTCTTACTACTCCTTGTTGCCTTATCATTTTTCCTAGGAAAAATGTAAAATAAATAATGACATTTTGTAAGTTTAGTTTGTAAAATAATGTTGATTATAAATGCTAAATTACCTGTGTTTTTGATAATGTACCATCTAAACTAGCATTTTTATTTTTCTCCTTTGATTTTTCTTTCACTTTTATCATCTAATAAGATTAAAATTAAAATTATCAAAAAATTAAAAAACATTAAATCAATTAAAATAATAATAATAAGAAATCAATTTTATGAAGTACCTCACAATGTTCATTTGGTTGAGAAGTATGTAAACTAGCGAGCTCTTGAGTTGATGATCCACTAATAAGGGCTGCTATGCGTCTTAAACTTGAGGACCCCTCTACCTATAAACGAAGGTATAAAATCATGAATACAAAAAAAACATATTTGAAAAGAAATAAGAAAAATACAATGATTACTTACGTGCACATTCTGATTCTTTATCATGTTGAGTCGAGCTTGAAGAATCTCCATTTTAGAGAAACGATCAATCTTGAATTTAGATAGCTCATCTTCAAAATTCTTTCGAACACTTGCCACTTCTGCATTGAATTTCTCTTGGAGTGTTCAATCAAATTCTTCTCTTAATGTGAAAATCAAATTCTTACCCTTTGATGAATCTTTGCAACTATGTAAACATCCAGGAGCTCCTTTTCCAACAACATTTTCATAAATTTCATTATTAGCGTCAATATCATCTCTCAAATGTTCGGTTAGTTGTTGCTTCATTTCTTGTAAACGTGTGCCTAAATACAAGATAAAAATCAATTCATAAAAATCAAAGATCCTTGATCAAATTGCTCAAAACCATCAATTATCAATAGAGCTTAACGCAAAAGAGAAAACATTTTCAATCACCACATGGTAATAATACTCACAAAAAAAGGAAAAGAAAAAGATTACAAACAACATTTTCTTGAGTACTTTTTTATCTAATGGTTTTTCCGACTTTCCCTTTCTTGTATATATGAATAGGTCCAATTTGGATGGTTCTTTTCCAGATTCGTGATGTAATTTTTTCAAAATTGAAAAGAGAATTCACAATAATGTTATGCATTTATAATAAACTCAATTGAAAATAGAATGATATTGCGAAATATGTTTTGTGCAATACCTCTTATGTCTTATGTAGCCATATCAATGTCTTTTCTTCCAAGTCTAACATGAAGTTTGATCTTCTTTTGGCTATCCTTATTCTTCTTGCTAATTGTTTGAGATGTTAAATAAGCAGAGACATTTTAGTGAGATAATTTATATATAAAAAATCATTTTAAAAATTGATTGAAATGCAATTACATTTAATGATATAAATGTTCCTTTACCAACCTTTGCTTTCTTAGAAAGCCAACAGTTCACCAATATAGGCCATTGATCAGTTTCAACTCTATTTGGACATTTAATATCTTGGATAGTAAAGCAGACTTGTCATACTTATTTGGGGTAAAATGTCTTACTTTAACTTTATTTTTCCAATCCCTCCAAACTCTTCCAAGTTTCTTCAAAAAATTATTTTTTGTAAGTGTCCGTCAAGTTTGTATTGTCCTTTAGGTAAATCATGAAAATTAATGTACATTGAACATAAATTTTACAATAATGGGGGAAAAGTAATGATAACAGAACTCCACAAAATTTGAAATAAATATATAATCATAACTTCATACAAGATAATATCCTTTTGAGTACTAGGCACTACTCTCCGATGAGTATAAGCAAGGGGTAATTTTTCCCAATCTTTTCCCAATATTCCCAACTCTTATGAAAATTGAGATGCATTGCTTCCAATTATGCAATTTTTATCATCAAGTTGAAACAGGAAAACTTTCCCCGTTCCTCATTCAAATCCCATTTTTGCATGTCCTCTTCTTGCAATTGTATATATTAGTTATTAATTGTTCGAGGTAATCATAGAAAATATGAATAGTCTCTAATGCTTTTTTTAGTAAGATTTGGATAAAATCAATAACAAGAAAGTACATTTGTTAGATAAGAAAGAATCTATGCAAAGAGTCAAATACAATACAAACAAACCATTTCAATTTTTTCCACAACTTATTATAAAGTTTTGAGAAGTATAAACATTGTAGTAGCATCCCTTATATGGAAAGTGAATGGATTACATATTCAATCATCAAAGAACCTATAATTTACCTTGGTTGTTTGCATGATCATCGCAATTTTGTGTTTGATCTGTTTCTTCATGATCAGATGAATTGCTATCTGAAGCGTCTGAAGTGTCAGACTCACTATCTAATGATGATCCAGATGATTCCACCTCAGCATTACCATTTTCAGTATTCTTATTTTTAAGTTCGTCATCCACCATTGAACCAATAGTGCACCGACATTTCTTTTGAAAATGTGTCATTAGTAACTACAACTAAATATTGGAATTTTTTTTAGTATTAGTAGCTAAGTTTTAAATTGAAGTGCTTAAAAAATAACATCGCTTAAAAGCTATAAAGCCCAAAACTTTATACTCCAAAAAAAGAGAAGATAAACTACTAAATCACATAAAAAAGTTTCAGTATCAAAATGAAATGTTCCAAACATAAAAGAGAAGGAACAATCGGCTCTACTAAATGATGCAAATGTAAAAATTATACAAGAAATCCCAAGGATTACGCATAAGCTATGTACAATTAACATACTTCCAAGCAAAAGGCATTGCTTACGTTAGAGGCCAGGAAAAAATGGTAAACAAATTCTTGCAATTTATTTGAGAAGTTTCTACCTCCTCTCGCAATGATGGTTACTGCAAGGCTCTAGTCGAACTGCGAGAGTTAAACCCTACTTTGAAAGCCAAGGAATTTCCTAAACTTGCTAAGCCTGAGGCAATATTGGAGCAACAGAAGGCTATGCTTAATGATGGTGATCATCCTTATGCCTTGCTGTCCCATCTTGCTGGTCTTCCTTCTTTGCTCTCCATGACTTAGCTGAAGAAGTGTGAATTTTATTATTTTGAAGTTCTTCCATTCGGTTCTCGTGCTTCTAAGCCTCCTTTTAGTCCCAAGGCCAATGCGAACACTGAGGTTTCCACTCAGCATGCGAACAAGGAGGATTCCGCTCTGGTTGTCCAACCTTCAATTTCTTCTCACTCTAATGTTAGTTGATCTTAGTATTATGGATTTTGAGAATATTTATATTTGTAATTCGTAACGATACTCTAATGTTCGTATGCGTTGTGGGTACTATCTTGGATATAAATTTGGTATCGCCCTTCTAATTTCACAACTTCTCATCGTATTTATTTATATGCATGGTTTTGATATTTTGGTTGACCATAAGTTTTTGAAACGTCTTGACTCTTTGGGATCTAATACCCATTTTCATCATTGCTCTGGGTTTATCGCTCTAATGTGTCCATTTTATACGCTTATTTGGGACTTTTGGTTTCACTTTTGTACACTTTTGTGCTCTAGATGAGGCATTTTGCCTTGAAATTCTCTAAGATGAGTTAAGAGCGACTTTACGCTTTTGTTACTTTTCTAGGGGATTTTGTGTGACAAGGCAATTGTCGGAGGACTTTGAAGACTTTGAAGAATACCTTTGAAGATTTGAAGACCTTCTTTCAAGCTTTGAAGACTAGAGGAATTAAAGAAAAGTGAAGTGAAGAGGAGGACTTGAGACAAGAAGAAGAAAGAAATCAAGATACTGAATTTAAGCTCGGTCATGACTCGTGAGGAATGTGTCTCGAGTCACGGCAGACTTGTGGCTAAAAATATTTCCTTTTTTTTGTACTATAAATGCCAAATCGTATCCTCTCTCTTCACTATCTTCTTTTTCCTGTGCAA
>JAULKK010303113.1:0-12422 GCA_032355705.1 Rubia peregrina
TTTGGTTTTTTTAATGAGGAACTGTGATCATTGTAATATATTTATTTTATTTTATTTGGACTGTAATACACAGCCATGTGGGCCTTAGGAGAGAAGTTTGAATTTACAGTCCATTAGGGTTTACCTTATTCAGTTTTATTCTGATTAGAATTAGATTTCGTAAGATGAGATAAGGTAAGGTAATATCTTTCCAGACTACTTCTAGACAGTTCAGTCGAGAATAGGTATTAGAATACCATTAAAATTTGATTTTTGGTATTTTGGTTAGATATGGTTTTAGCTTCTTAAAGCTGCCATAAAATTTGATTCAGTTCGTACTTCTGATTAGGATTTGTTTTTGCCGAATTCTTCCCTCTATTTAAAGAGGTTTTGGCCGATGCATACACACAACATTATACAACATTTATTAAGAATTTTGAGACATTCTCATAATCTTCATTGTTTCTTAAACCTACGGGCTATTTATGTATTCAATACCTCCTTTATATTCGTACCCTGCGGGCTAGACGTTTATAGAGACCCTTGTAAGTGTACCCTGCGGGCTAGACACTTATAAGTCATAGTTGAGTGTACCATGCGGGCTAGACGCTTGAACTGCGTGCCACTTGTGTGGTTGGGCGAGATTTTCACCCAAGGTAAAGATCCAATATTCCGCAATCCAGAGTCTTCGCAAGGAGATTCATATCAGTGCACCAATTTTGTGCTATGTATACAATTAATAAAACTCAATAAGAGTAAGGGACATCGATTAAAATTTTGTCAAAATCCTCATTAAAATCTCTTCTTTCAGTTTTGCAACAAATTACACAAGCCGGTGAAAAGAGTGTAAGCTGCGAACATGTTTTTTGTGCATTCTTTAAAGCTCTTAATATGAGACGACAATGTAATTACTTGTTTGATTTTTGATCGGATAGTCTTGAGAAATTGCATTATATTATTTTTTTTTCCTATTATAATACTGAATAGTGTACCTTAACCTACAATAGTTAAGCCGTATAGTTATACTATATTTTTTCCCATTATCGTATGTTCTGAATATAACAATAATGTTAAATTCACACTATATTTTGCAAATCCTATTGTTTGAATTTGACTGAATAATAGAATCCAAACATTGTTAAATTTTCAAACAATAGATTTTATGTGATTTAACTGGCTCTTACAGTTTACGTAACATATGTAATAAAATTTCACGAGTACCAAAAATTTTGTGAAAATAATTATATTGGTAAACCATCACAATGATTAAATTTTACGGTCTGAGTGGAATATTAATTGTGCAAGTTGTGTGCACCAATTTTGTGCTATATATGCCATTAATAAAATGCATTAAGGGTAAAGGACCTCGATTGGAATTGTGCCAAAATCCTCATAAAAATCTCTGCTTTTGGTTTTTACATTTTAACCTATCAAATTACACAGGCAAGTGAAAAAGGCGTAAGGCGTGAATATCCATTTCTACGTGTTTTTTAAAGCTCTTAATATGAGATGACAAAGTAGCATCTTGTGTGATTTATTATCTAATAGTCTTGAGAAATTATGGTTTGCCATAAAAAATCCCATTGGAATGCTGAATAAGATACCTTAATTTCTAAAGTTTGTGTACATTGAAGGAGTTAGTGGATAAAGAAAAGTTTCTCTGTGATCCATTACAGGAGTCTCGATTTCAAGAAACATATTCCACTGTGAAAGCAGAGGAGGTTGAACCAATTGTTGAAGAAGACGAGGCTCTTAATGGAAGTCCAAGTAATAGTATGCAAAAATTAATATGCCTTTTGTGCAGTATCACCTTCATTAATTTCTTCTCTACAACATCTAATATGCCTCTTTTGGTCCCTCACAAAAGATGGCAGTTGTTCTTCCGATGATAGAAGGGGGAAGACAAAATATTTGTGCAAACGAAGCAAAATCTAGTGTGAAAAATAATGTTATTTTGTAATTCATGACAACCAGCTATGATTATGCTTATGATACGATTAGTCTCAGTCATCGTATCATAATCTTAATCGGTTTTTATGATTTTAAAAATAACTTTAATTTTCTCACTAGATTTTTCAAATCCAATTGTTTGAATTTGACTGATTAATAGAATCCACATTATTAAATTTTCACACTAGAAATTCTGTGTGATTTAACTAGTTCTTATATTTTTATTTAATATGTGTGATAAAATTCCACGAGATGTGAATTTTTGTGACATAAATTAGGTTGGTAAACAGTCATGATAAATAAATTTTATGGCCTGAGTGGAACATTAGTTGTCCAAGTTTTGTGCACCAGTTTTGTGCTATGATACCACTAATAAAATTGAATAGGGGTAAGGGACCTCGATTTAAATTGTGAAAAAAACCTCAAAAAAATATATGCCTTTTGTTTTTGTAGTTAGGTATACCAATATACACAAACCAGTGAAAAAGGCGGAATGTAGTGACATAATATCCTTTCTCTGTGATGCTTAAACCTCTTAATATGAGATGAAAATGTAGTGACTTGTGTGATTTATGATCTGGTAGTCTTTAGAAATAGTGCTAAACTATATTTTTCCCCCATTATAATGCTGAATGGTGTACCTCAATGTGCATTGTTTGTAAATATTGAAGAAGTTAGTGGACAAATAAAAGGAGCTCTGTGATCAATTAGTGGGATCACAGTTACTGGAAACATATCCCACTTTGAAAGCAGATGAGCTTGAACCTATTGTAAAGATGATAAGGCTATTAATGGAACTCCAAGTAATGGTATGGATAAATTAGTAAACATTTTGTGCATTACTACCTTCATTAACTTCTTCTTCTTTATAACATCTAATATGCCTACTATGGTCCCTTACAGAAGATGACAGTTGTTCTTCTGATGATAGGAGAAGAGGAAAGAAGGCACAAAATACGTGTGCGGACGATGAGTGAGACTCATTGTATCATAATCAAAATCATAATAATTGATTGTTATGAATTTCAAAATAATGTTAATTTTCACACTAGATTTTGCAAGTCCTATTGTTTGATTTTGACTGATTTATAGAATCCACACATTCTTAAATTTTCACACTAGATATTTTGTGTGAATTAACTAGCTCTAATATTTTTATTTAATACGTGTGATAAAATTTTACGAGATATGAATTTTTGTGAAATAAATTAGGTTGGTAAACTGTCGCGGTGAATAAATTTTATGGTCTGAGTGGAATATTAATTGTGCAAGTTGTGTGCACAATTTTCATGCTATGTATACCATTAGTAAAATTCATTAAAGGTGAGGGACCCCAATTGAAATTGTGCCAAAATCCTCATAAAATTATCTGCTTTTTGTTTTGCAGTGAGGTCTAAAAAATTGCACAAGCCCTTGTAAAAGGCGTAAGGCGCGAATATCCTTTTGTGTGTTTTTTTAAAGCTCTTAATATGAGACGACAATGTAATGACTTGTGTGATTCATGATCTAATAGTCTTGAGAAATTGTATTTTACTATATTTTTTCACATTATGATACCAAATAATGTACCTTATCCTGCAATGTTTGTGAACATTAAAAAAGTTAGTGGAGAAAGAAAAAGTCCCATGTGATTAATTTATGCAGCCACTATTGCTGGAAACATATCCCACTATTGAAACATAAGGGCTTGAACCTATTGTTGAAAAATATGAGGCTCTTAATAGAACTCCAAGCAATATTATAAGTATATTAGTAAGCCTTTTGTGCATTATTACCTTCATTAATTTCTTCTTTATAACATCTGATATGCCTACTATGGTCCTTCACAGAAGATGGTCGTCGTTCTTTCGATGATAGGAGAAGGGGAAGGAATGCCCAAAATATTGGTGCAGGCGATGAGTGAGACTCATTTTATCATAATCGGTTGTTATGAATATCAAAATAATGGTAATTTTCACATTAGATTTTGCAACTTATTGTTTGAATTTGACTGAATTATAGAATCTACACATTGTTAGCTCTTATATATTTATTTAACACGTGTTGATAAAATTTCACAAGATATGATTTTTTAACAAAACTCAGGTTGTTAAACAGTCGTAATTATTAAATTTTATGGTGTAAGTGGAATATTACATGTGCAAGTTGTGTGCACCAATTGCGTTGTACGTATACCATTAATAAAATTCATTAAGGGTAAGGTACCTCGATTGGAATTGTGCCAAAATCCTCATAAAAATCTCTGCTTTTGGTTTGTACATTTGATCAATCAAATTACACATGCCCGTGAAAAAGGCGTAAGGAGAAAATATCCCTTTCCTTGTGTTTTTGGAAGCTCTTAATATGAGACAACAATGTAGTGACTTGTGTGAATTATGAACTGATAGTCTTGAGAAATTGTCTTTTACTATATTTTCTCCCATTATTATACCAAAAAGTGTGCCTTAACCTATAATGTTTGTGTACAATGAAGACGTTAGTGGTGAAAGAAAAAAGTGATATCAAATTTATAAACTTGGAAAACACAAGGGACGAATTCACACAAAACCCAAGCACTAGTTGCATAAATTGATCACTAACTATCCTGCGGGATTAGCTCATAGGTTTCAAGGATATTGCTAAAGTAAGTAACAACAAAGAGTAATAACTCAAAATTCTGAATATATGATTGATAAAAGTGTCAAGCATTTTTAAAATGTTGAAAACCATCTCCTATTTATAGGTACATAGGTATGGTCTTCAAGAGTACCAAGAAAACAAGGATTTGGTAATTCCTGTCAGAAATTGGAATGACTTATGGCAGCTTTAAGATTCTAAAATCATATTAAAATGAAATACCTAATTTTACCTAAATGATGACCAAATTCATCAAAATAAATCAATACAAATGTTGGCTGAATTTTTGAATGGAACTGCCATATCTAAACTTACCATATCTAATTCTAATCGAATCAAACCTGAATATTCTAAACACTAAATTAAAGGCATGGCCGAAATTAACTTTTCCAATGCCAACATAGCCGAGTTAATGGGCCTTATTCTAAAATGAAATAAATTACAATGATCACACTACCTCACTAAAAATCCAATGGAAAAAAAATTATAGTGGTATCCTCCTAAAAATACTAAACTATAGAACTATAATGAATACTATTTTTTATATCTATAATTCCCTCCGTGGTGAAAAAACTCCATCCTCAAAACGTGAACGATCTCCAAAAATCACTGCAGATAAACGTCCCACGCCATCTCTGCGAAGTTTTACTAATAAACAATGACTAGACGCTGACTAGGCAGTGACTGGGATGCTGATTTGGCTTTAACTCGTGAGATAATAAGTAGCGTAAAATAAAATCATATTAACTCGTGATAAATTAATCCAATAATGAGATGATGAACAACTCGCGGCTGGTGAGATAGCTCACGCGTGTAATGCACACGCATGGTGGAAATCAAAATATCAACTCCGGCCTCGTGATGGACACATGCTAAGGTGGCAGGTGCGATTGGCTTCTTGAGCGTGTGGGATGCATGCGCTGGTAGATCTGAAGTTCCAGTGTCGGCCAGATGGATTTCAAATATGCGATGGACTTCTGACCGGAGTCGTCATTGCTATGACCGAAAAAAGAAGTAGATAACCACGGGGACGATGAATGGAAATCTTTTCTATGAAGGACACCGATGTGGAGATAATGTGGTGCGACTGGAAGAAGAAAGAACTGGATCTAGAGAACCTCGTCGGACATGAGTCTGAGCGGCGGCGATCGGAGCAGCTAAGCTATGGCAGGTGGTAGTTGTGGATGGAGCTGACCGGTCGGAGATGATGGGAGCAATCGAAGCTGAAGAAGGCCAGCGGTGATGGGATTTCCCTTTTTCGATTCAAAAATAAAATTACAGATATAAAGAAACAAACTGATGTCCCCTTATGATACCAACTGATGTCAACTGATATGGTGGTCACAAGAACTTTTTCTTTACTCTGATACCAAATGATATGAATCTCCTTACGAAGATCCTTGATGCAGAATTTTGAAGCACAGTCTTTCAATTGAAGACAACACAAACGAAGTCCAGTGAAGAACACAACTTTATAAACTTGGCAAACACAAGGGATGACTTCACATAAAACCCAAGCACTAGTTGCACAAACTGATCACTAACTAGACCGCAGAATTAGCCCACAGATTTAAGGGATATTGCTAAATTAATTAACCAGTAGGATTAAGTAACAATGAAACGATCGCAAGAAAAGAGTAATAACTCAAAATTCTGAATATAAGATTGATTAAAATGTTGAAAACCATCTTCTATTTATAGTGCATAGGTACGGTCTTCAAAAATACAAAGAAAACAAGGATTTGGTAATTTTTGTCACAAATTTGAAGGACTTAGGCCAGCTTTAAAAAGTTAAAACCATATTAAACTAAAATACCTAATTTAACCTAAATGATGACCAAATTCATCCAAATAAATCAATCCAAATATTGGCTGAACTTTTGAATGAATCTGTCATATCTAAACTTACCATATCAATTTCTAATCAAATCAAACTGAATATTCTAAACACTAAAATAAAGGCATGGCCGAAATTAACTCTTCCAACACCAAAATGGCCGAGTTAATGGGCCTTATTCTAAAATCAAATAAATTACAATGATCACACTACTTCACTAAAAAACCAGTGGGAAAAGAGTATAGTGTTATCCTCCTAAAAATACTAAACTAAGAAAACTATAATAAGTTATATTTTTGATATCATATCAAAAGGTGCTCTGTGATCCATTACTGCAGTCCCAGTTGCTCAAAACATATCCCACTGTGAAAGCAGAGGAGCTTGAACCTATTGTTGAGGAAGATTAGCTCTTAATGGAAATCCAAGTAATAATATGGGTCAATTTGTAAGCATTTTGTGCACTATTACCTTTATTAATTTCTTGTTTATAACATCTAATATGCCTACTATGGTCCCTCATCGAAGAGGCAGTCATTCTTCGATGATAGGAGGAGGGAAAAGAAGGCACAAAATATTGGTACAGGTGATGAGTAAGACTCATTGTGTCATAATCGTAATCATAATCGTAATCATAATCATAATCGGTTAATATGAATTTCAAAATGGCGTTAATTTTCACACTAGATTTTACAAATCCTATTGTTTGAATTTGACTGATTTATAGAATCCACACGTTGTCAAACTTTTACACTAGGGATTTCGTGTGATTTAAGTAGCTCTTGTGTTTTTATTTAACATGTGTTGATAAATTTTTACGAGATATGATTTTTAGTGAGAAAAATACTGTTGGTAAACTATTGCAGTGATTAAAATTTATGGTTTAAGTGGAATATTAATTGTGCAAGTTGTGTGCACCAATTTCGTGCTATGTATGCCATTAATAAATTTCATTAAGGGTAAGGAACCTCGATCGGAATTGTGCCAAAATCCTCATAAAAATATCTGCTTTTGGTTTTTACAATTTAATAAATCAAATTACACGAGCCCGTGAAAAAGGCGTAAGGCTCAAATATCCCTTTCTGTGTGTTTATAATAGCTTTTAATATGAGACGAATATGTAGTGACTTGCGTGATTTATGATCTGACAGTCTTGAGAAATTGTGGTTTACTATATTTTTCCCATTATAAGTCCAAATAGTGTAGCTTAACCTGCACTGTTTGTGTACATTAAAGAAGTTAGTGGCGAAAGAAAAATTGCTCTATGATCAATTACTGATGTCTCACTTGCTGGAAACATATCCCACTATGAAAACAAAGGAACTTGAACCTATTGTTGAAGAAAGATGAGTCTTTTAATGGAAATCCAAGTAATTGTTTGGATAAATTAGCAATGAGACTAGGCCGAACTTCTTTGACTAGACTTCTTGAGTACTTGACTCTAATTTCACTCACTGGATATATGTTTCGGAACCTAACATAGTGAATTATGCTAAAATATCCCATTTTATGCCCCTATTGGTATGGAATTATACCATGATCTAACCTTTTATAGATCCTGTCAGGGAGGAGGATTTTCAGGATTACTTAGCAATAGACCTAAACAAATTCATGTTTTCTTTCTTTCTGTACTACATAGGAGTAGTTTATACTATGTGTTTCTTTTTCACTTGTTATATATTGGCTTCTGGCCTTATGCTGCTTGACCTAGTCCTAACTAATTGGTTCACTGGCAGACTTTTTCAACTTGAATAGAGTGAAGGTTTTTGACTGTAATGGACCTTCCTTTCCAGAAGATGGTGTAAATAGGGTTCATAAAACTGTATTGCTTGCTCCTTTTTCATATGATTTCATTGTGAATTAATACGAGAAAAGTTATGAAATTTCATATGATTTTGTTGCTACAGTATGATTTTTCATCCCATGAAAGCCTGTGGTAATGATAGTAACCTCACCTTAACTTTTATCCAGGCTGCAAATCTGCAGTTCAGAGGACAAGACATTTTTTACCTGGTTGCAGTGTCTTTTTAGTTTGTTTACAGCTTATGAAGATAGTATCTTCTACTAGCATAGCATTATTTTATTTGTGAACTCTTAGATTGTGATATATTTCTTGATGCGCATCTCATGTTCAAGATCAATCATTTAGGAACTAGGAATTTTTTTTATAACCTTGTGGTGTTAAAACTTACAACGTCTGTGCGAGTAGATATATTTTGTGTAATTGGGACGTTGAAACTGTAGGTAATTTTGCAAGATCTTTCTTGATTATAGGTAAGGAAAAAGGATACTCGGTCTGCAACAAAGCACCTCACTGTGTGGAAGCCCTTGCAAGGAAGCGCAGCGATGACATCTCCTGTATAGTCACCAAGTTCAAATCACCTCTTCTCCGTTAAGGATTCTTGAGATTAAATAACGATACGTATATGACTTTATTTTTTATTTTCTCTTTAGAATAATATTCCGTGTATGTTTACAAAGCTTGTAAGTGCACATATGTACGGACAATTGGATCTTGGATGTTGCAGACTAAATTTAAGACATGAAATAGCTAATTTAAGAAATAAACAACTTTGGAGCTGTTGGACAATATGGTATAATAAAAGTTGACTTCCTCAATTTTGGGCTCAATTTTGAGTAGTACCCGAAATGAATTGGGTTTGGGGGATGACATTTTTGGATTCTACGTTGCGAGTACAATAAAATAAGTTACTCGAACACTCAAAACGGATCAAGAGTGAATGAGATATTGATGTCTAAAGATTCACTTTTGAAAGAGGAAAAATGTGCAAAAATATTCTGTCCCACAAGGGGAAAAAAGAGAGTTTGTAACTAATATATTGCATTATTACCTTCATCAATTTCTTCTTTATAACATCTAATATGCTTACTATGGTCCCTCAAAGAAGGTGGCAGTTGTTCTTCCGATGATAGGAGTAGGGGAAGAAGGCACAAAACATTGGAGCAGTAGATGATTGAGACTCATCGTAGCATAATTATAATCATAATTGGTTGTTATGAAATTCAAAATAATGTTAATTTTAACAATAATTTTTGTAAATTCTATTGTTTGAATTTGACTGATCTATAGAATCCACATATTTTTAAATTCTCACATGAGATTTTGTGTTATAAAATTGCACGAGATGTCATTTTTTGTGACAAAAATTAGGTTGGTAAACTTTCCAATGATTAAATTTTAAGTTCTAAGTGGTATATTAATTGTGCAAGTTGTGTGCACCAATTTCGCGCTATATATACCATTAATAAAATTCATTAAGGGTAAGGGACCTTGATTGGAATTGTGCCAAAATATTCATAAAGATACCTGCTTTTGATCTTTGCATTTAGATCAATCAAGTTACACACGCCCGTGAAAAAGGCGTACGGCAAAAATATCCTTTTGTGTGTGTTTTTTTAAGCTCTTAATATGAGAAGAAAATGTAGTGAATTTTGTGATTTATGATCTGGTTGTCTTGAGAAATTGTGTTTTACTATATTTTTCGCATTACAATGCCGAATAGTGTACCTTAACCTCCAATGTTTGTGTACGTTGAAGAAGTTTGTGGAGAAAGAAAATTTTCTCTATGATATATTACTGCAATCCCAACTGTTGAAAACATATCCCACTATGAAAGAAGAGGAGCCAGTTTGTCACTTTTGTCTGCCTGTTGGCTTGCGGAGGTAAATCATTGTGGGATCTTCAAAACCAGCAGACCAGGACTTTCGGCAAACTGTTTTCCATTGTCATTGACTATGATCCATGGGATTCTGAACCGACACGCGATGCTTATCCTGACAAAGTTCGTCACCCGTTTTCTAGTGATCGTGGCTAGCGTTTCAGCTTCTACCCAATTAGTGAAAATAATCCATGGCTACAACTAGAAAAAATTTTGCCGACAACTTCTAGGGTCATACAATATCTATTCCCCATTTTGTGAATGTCTGGGAAGAGTGGATGCTTGTCATATTTTCATAGGGTTCTCTAGGTATGTTGGTTGTTCCTCTGATATGAATCTCCTTGCGAAAAATCTGAATTGCGGAATATCGAATCTTTGAACCAAGTAGGAATCTCACCCAACCTATCGCACGAAATTGCAGCGTCTAGCCCGCGGAGTACACTCAACTCCAACTTGTTCTCTAAATAGCCTGCAGGTTTAGATCACAAGGGTTCTTTATAAACTAAATAGCCCGCAGGTTTAGCTTACAAGGAGCTTGAAACTTAACTAGCCTTCAGGGTTAATCGACAATAAAAATAATGAGAATAACTCAAAATTCTAAAGATATGATTGATAAAAGATTGTTTCAAAATATCAGTTAAACCTCTCTTTAAATAGGAGATCTTTCGGCCCTAACCCCTAAACAGAATTGGAATCTGAATCAACTTATGGCAGCTTTAAGAAGCTAAAACCATATTTAACTAGTCTTCTATTTTCTAAACCCTAGCTCGGCAGAACCCAATAAGAATTAGACTAGAAAATATTACCTTATCAAATCTTACCAAATCTAATTCTAATCAAAATAAAACTGAATATTCTAAACCCTAATGGACTGTTATTTTTGAACAACTCTTCTATGCCCACATGGCTGAGCTCTTCAGTCCAATAAGCCTAAATTGAATTAAAAATAATGTTTACAATGATCACATTACCTCATTAAAAAAACTCAATGGAAAAAAGAGTATAGTGTTCTTTATAATGTCTACAGTTAATCGACAAACTTGAATAAGTAATTCAAGCCCTTTCCGACTTCTTCATTAATTCTTCATCATGGAGTTGATCAATTAAAGCATTCAATTCAGCAGGTTTTTGGTCCCCAGTTTCTAGGCAATCTCCATTCCGGCTATCGAAGCTTCATACTCCTCCTCGTTGGTAGAAGTCAGGAAGGCGAAGCGAACAGCATAGGTTGTTTCTATTCCTTTGGGATCAGTAAGTACTAGGCTAACCCCTGCGCCTTCTACTTCGGATAATCCATTAACGAACAGTTTGCAAGCATTCGGAACATGCTGCCTCTTGGCTTCGATGCGAATAGATAGCTCTTTTTTCCTTTTCTCTGGTTTTTTCTTCTCCATATCTCCTTGCCACTTTGGCCAGAAAGTTGGCAATGACTTATTATTACGGAATATGAATTCTAGATAGAATATGAATATTCTTGTAATATTACTTGTCATTTTAATTAGATTAGAATTCTTTTTCTAGTCTGATTTAGGTCTTCTGTACTAGTATATAATGTACCCAAGAGCATGAATGAAAACACACAATTATTACCCCGTAAATATTCTTCATGGTATCAGAGCCTAAAATCCTAAAACCTAAAACTCTAAATTTTCCATTCTAATTTTATTGTCACCGACGACGAGTCTCAGCCTCGATTTTGCTTTGTTCCTGCCACCACCGGAGAATACCAGGTTTTCGGAGTGAAGATCTGCTCACCGTCAACTGTGCTCACCGAGGACGAGTCTCAACTGGTTCTGCTTCTGCCGCCGACCTTTGCTTTGTTTTTGCCCTCTGCGTTGCTCGCTCCGTCCAACCGTCCATCTAACAGTTCACCCGCTCAGGCCACCCGCTCAAGACGAAGAAGGCGCGCGTGAGATACACGCGTACCACCTACCTTCTGGAAGCGCATGATTTCACACGCGGTTTGGCAGTACGCGGTATCCCTCTCACAAGCGTGTGATTACACGCGCTGTACAGGCACCCGCATTAGCAACGTTTTGGCATGTCTCCTGACTGTCATCTCTTGGAAGATTTTTGTTTGTATTGTTTTATATATTAAGAAATATATATATATATATATATAACTGTGTTATGGCTCATTTCGTTGGTACTGTCACCTCGTCACCAGGATCCAGCTTCCCTGCCCGATTTGATTTCGGCCATTCTCTGTCTGACGATCAATGCAGTACGACCTGTAATTTATTTAATCAATTAATTTACCCTTCTGACCATGGGTCAGGTAAGCCTACATTACCTTGGATTCTCGATTCGGGAGCCTCTATCACATGACTGGTGACAAAGGTTCTGATTGGCATTACTGCCGCTAC
>JAULKK010303122.1:0-12422 GCA_032355705.1 Rubia peregrina
CTCCTCTGCGAGTACTATAAGATCGACTATTTAAACTCTCAAAACGGATCAAGGGTGAATGAGATATGGATGTTTGAAATGTCACACTTGAAAGTGGAAAATTTGGCAGAAATTGGCCCTGAATGATTTTTCTCTGGACTATCTAAATCGCGTATGGACCGCGTGGAAGTCTCTAGAAGGCCCAATCGCGTAATATATATGGAATTGCTTGTGTGTAATTCTTAAGAGATAAGAACGAAATACTTCCATATTTTATGAGATATCATGTCGTAAATAAATACGCAGTTTACCATATTTAATACACCAAAGAATATTACGCAGATAATTCTTCAATTTGCAGCAAATTTGATTCGAGTATTCTTGGAATGTTCTTGAATTTAATGAGTTTGTGATTGGAGAATATTTTTCTCTAATTACAGAAAAACCAGAATATCACGTTTCCAGGATTAGGGTCTCTTAGAGCAGTATAAATAGAGTCTCTAGGTCAATCATGAAACTCGCACCATTCTCAAGTTCCTCATTTATTCTGAACTTGAATCTCACCTCTTTCTCTCTCCTAAAGTTTATGTCCGTTGATCTGTCAGTGATAGTCTTTATGCCCTTGCGTGAATTCCATGTAACTCTTATGTGTTAATTGTTACCTGCGATGGTTTTATCCTACCCTTGCGTGAATCCCATGTAACTCTTATGTGTTGATTGTTACCTGCGATGTTTTATCCTAGAAAACGATGTCCACGACGGGATTCATTTGTTTCAAGGGCATCGAGTTTACTCATGATTTCATCACTTTGTGATTTATGCTTTGATTATTTGTAATTGAAGATTATGTCCACGATAGTTTTATTATGCATGAATGATTAATAAAAGATTATTATTCTCGTATATGTTAAATTGTTCATTCAATTTTCATTATTTAATTTTCGCATGATATAATCAATATATGCTCAACAAAAACCTTTTCTGAAATTATTCCTTGCTAAACTATCTACTCCTCCAGGATGGAAAAATCAAATTCACGATATTAGAAACCTCCGAAAAACATATGCTCGCCGGAAAATCTCTACTCCCCTGAATCTGTGAGTATTTTCTCTCTCTTCTGGTTATCATGTTAGCATGATGTGATGATGCTATGTGAAAATGTTATGTTGTTATGTGATGATATTACGTGATAAACTAGTAGTTGTGTATTATCTCTGTTTTTTGTGTAGATTTTGAAGTGATGGTTTTATGATTTTCAATTGTTAGTTTTAGTAGATTTTTATAGTTTTCAGTTTGACATTTTGAAATTGATATTTAATTTGACAATTTAAACTTTGTTGATGCTGATATTTTTCATTTATAAGGTGAGGTTTAGGTGATATGAGTTGATGTTTGTAGTTTTTTGGGTGGTATAGGTTGATGTTTGTAGTTTTTCTATCTCTCATGTTGGTATTTTTTATTTTTCGGGTGAGATTTAAGTGATAGAAGTTGATGTTTGTAACTCTTTGCGTGATATAGGTTGATGTTTTAGCTTTTTTATACAAAAAACTAATAATTTAATTTTTGTTGAAGTTTTATGATTTTCAACTGATATTTTGTTAGTTGTAGTTGATGTTTATTAATTTTCTGTTTGGCAA
This sequence comes from Rubia peregrina, assembly GCA_032355705.1. Classification (NCBI taxonomy): domain Eukaryota; kingdom Viridiplantae; phylum Streptophyta; class Magnoliopsida; order Gentianales; family Rubiaceae; genus Rubia; species Rubia peregrina. Next base: position 1,617 of record JAULKK010303122.1, read on the forward strand.
TTTTTTTTGATTTTTTAATAAAATTATATTTATTTGATCTTTTGTACTTTTTTTTCAATTATAGTTGATGTATTATGATTTTCTGTTGATATTTTGTTAGTTTTAGTTAATGTTTATGTTGGTGTTTTTCATTTTTTATTGTTATTTATTTAATTTTTAAAAGTTTTTTTTCGTTGTAGTTGATGTTTATGATTTTCAATTGAAGCTTTACAATTTTAAAATTTTCTTATGCAGATTATAGTTGGAGAGATAATCATGAAAAAAAATATTAAGTTAAAATTGTATAACAGTCTCTGTCGTATGCCTAACGGGATAGTGTCTCAATTATATAAGGGTACAAAATATCACCCAGAGTCTCAAATTATTTTGGACCAGCCCGGTTGGTAATTTCTTTTTTTCCTCTCATAGTCTCACACGCAGAGCTGCAGAAGGAACACTGAATTTTCCATTTTCCGACGATCATTTTCACAATTAATACCGGGATTTGTCCCAAAAAGGTACTTTTAATTTAAAAGTGGATACCATTGTAATACAATTTTGATCCAAATGGATACTCATTTTGGACAATCTCTTGAATTGAATTGAATAAGAGTCCCAGTCCCGTCCAATTTGCTAACCAGAAGTTACAAGAGTGCTTTCTTTTTGGGGGGTGTTTTGCCCCCCAATTGGATGCTGAATGGGGTAAAAATGAGGGTTGGTTGCAATGGGGAGGGCGCATTTTGGAATTTTATTATTTTTTAATTTCTGAAGGTGAGGGCGCATTTCCATAATGCGCCCTCAGGGATTTTAGTTTTTTTTAAAAAAATAATTAGAAGGTGATGGCGCATTTCCATAATGCGCCCTCGGGGTTTAACTTTTTTTTCTCAAAATTATTGTTCCCTAACATGAAAACAGAGGACCCATCTTGTAGCTACATGTGGATTACACTAATCACACGTGGATTACACGCGCTAATTTTATTTTTGATATATTGTTATCTAGAAAAAAAATTAAAAAAAATTAGAAGAGGCATTACCATAATGCGTCTTCAACCTGAATTATCATTTTTTATTTTATGTAGGCCGAATTTATTTTTAAGAAAATTTGAAAATGAAGATGACGCATTATCTAGCTTGAATTTGTTTTATAGAAAATTCGTTTGTTTTTGTAGAAACTTCATTTTTTTTAGAAAATTGAAAAGAAAATGAAAAACTTTGATGTTTTGTTACACAAAACTTTAATTGTTGATGTTTTAAAATTATTTACGTATGATATTAAATTTTTATCTTAAATTTATTTAAGTTAAAGTATAATATTACTGTTTAATTTATTATTATTTATATTATATAATTGTAAAATGAAATTATTTATATAAAAATAATCTAACCATTATAAAAACAATATAAATATTATTCAAAATACGAAGTTAAAAAATAATATGAATTTTCAACTAAAAATGTGTTCATATTAAAATCATAGTTTTATTTAATTTCGACTCATATACAACTCAAAAAATAATATTATAATATTTTATACAAATAATTTTAATATTATAAGTTTTACTTTGAAAATAAATGTAAAAGTATGATTCATTTACAATATATAAAATAGTTATATAAATATAAAAATATGATTCATTTAAAATAGTTACACGTGTGGCTACACACGTAGGTGTGATGCGTGTAATACACGTGTGCCTACATGTGACACGTGTAATCCACTTGTGGTTCGTGTAATCTACGTGTGGTGCGTGTAATCCACGTTTGGCACGTGAAAGAAAATGAAAAACTTTGATGTTTTCTTACTATTTCATAATCTATACAAAATAATAGCTATAAAATTCTAATATGAATATATTATTTTCTTATACAAGTCATTAATATATTATTTTTATGCAATAAATAACAATAGCTTTTTTATATAAATATAACTATTTTATATATTGTAAATGAATCATACTTTTATATTTATTTTCAAAGTAAAACTTTTAATATTATAATTATTTGTATAAAAATATTATAATATTATTTTTCGAGTTGTATATGAGTCGAAATTAAATAAAACTATAAGTTTAATATGAACACATTTTTTAGTTGAAAATCCATATTATTTTTTAACTTTGTACTTTGAATAATAGTTATATTTTTTTATAACGGTTAGATTATTTTTACATAAATGCTTTCATTTTGAAATTATATAATATAGGAAAAAACTTACCGTCAACATTTTTTAATTTTTCAATTGAAAAAACTTACCGTCAAAAACAAAAAATGAAGGAATTTTTTTTAAAAAAACACGAGGACGCATTCTTAAAATAAAGGAATATTATTTGGTAATTCCGGGGAAAAAAATAAAAAAATTTAAAAAATTACCTTGGAGGACGCATTCTTAAAATGCGTCCTCTGCATTTAAAAAAATAATTTAGGATAGCCAAAATAAATATATAAAAATCCTCCAGAGGACGCATTTTTCTTTATCCAACTTAAAACCAAAAATTCATGCAGCGTCCAACTTTTTCCTAAGCACCCCCTTCCGAGCAAGCACTCTCTTAGATAAGGAAGTCTATAAGAAGCAACCTCATAGTTTTGAGGATTCTCATTGGCCTCACTCTGTGTGCAAACTTGAGTAGCGCTTTATGGACTTAAACAATCACCACGTGCTTGGTTTTCTCGTCTCAGTGACAAGTTAGATCAGCTAGATTTTCAGCCCTCCAAGGCTCGTACTTATCTTTTTTCGTTTCATCTATATTTATGCTTGTTAACATAGATGATATTATTATTGCTGGATCATCTCAACAGACTGTTGGTCAATTGTTAGGCGTCTTTTCCTCTTCTTTTCCGGCGAAAGACCTCAGCCAGCTGCACTAGGGATTGAGGTCGTTCACAATTATAGAGATCGACCAACTGTATATAATCTGATTAGGTAGGATTTGTTGTAATCCTTATCATGTATAAGTGTTATATAATGAGAACAACCCCATATGGAAACTTGCGGAAAATCACTCTCTTTACCATAATGAACCTTAATTTCACCATCTCCTGTATTTATTAATTTCACTATCTCCTGAAAAATAATTTATTACTCATGCTTTTATTGGGTCAAATTTAATAGACGAGATACAGGTAAAGTTATTTACTTGGAACATTTCCAATGCAAAGAGCGTCGTTCATGAAAATAGGTGGCACTTAGCGGATTATGATATGGATTCATTGTGACATAGATAGAATGGTATTGATGACATGGATGATTAACATTTTCTCTCCAATACACTCATCGTAAACTAACTTTCAATCTGATGTGTGACAATAGTTTATTATTATTAAAATAATATATTATTTTTCATCCACTTTATACTAAACTCGGATTAAAATAATAGAGCACGTGACTTCTAGTTTTATTTTATTTTAATATTCTGAAATTATATAAATAATTATTTTAAAAATAATACACATAACTACAGTTTTATGAATTTTTCCAATTATTTATAGTTTAGAATTGTATGAATGTTCCAAATATCATATATATTTTTTCCTTAAATAATATAAAAATTAATATAATATAATTGAATCAATATGTGAAATACTCTCTCCGGTCCTCTAATTACGGCCCCCTATTTTCCCATATTTTTTCAAGTCATGTTTGACCATCGATAACTTTGGTTGCTTACAATAACAGATTATAAAATTTTAATTTTTAGAAACTAAATGTTACGGTGAATTTAAAGACATCTCACATGATATCTGTTATGATATACAACAAAAGTTATCAATTGTCAAACATGGCTTGAAAAAAAGTGTGGTCAAAGGAGGCCATAAATAGAGGACCGGAGGGAGTAATATAATATATAGTTGAATAAATTTACTATATAATATTTGTGCAAAAAATTAAAATTATATGAATTTGAAAAAATAAAATATGAATAAATATACAACCTCTGTCCCAGTAAAAATGACATATTTTGACTTTTGGAAGTCAAATAGAGCCAAATTTGACAATTAAATTTTATTATTATATTATGAAGACTATTATGTTATATATTGTTGAATTCATCGTAACATATATTTTTAAATAATTATTTTTTCATATTTTTTACTTACATAAATAAAGATATTAATAATTTAAAATTGATTCAGTTGACTTCCAAAAGTCAAAATTTGCCATTTTTGTTGGGACAAATTAGTACAAAATTGATCAGTTTGGTGACTAGACTAAGTGACAGCATTATTTTCACCCTCTAAAAACAGAAGCTCAATCCGAAGTAGTCACTTTGATTTTTTTTCCACGTCAGATTGAAACCCTTATTTGACTCCTGCACTGGAGATGATATTTAAGGCTGAGAGTCACTTAGTATGACGTGGCTAGAGAGGCTTACCTAATTGACGCTTGCATTAGAGATGCTCTAACAAATAAAGTAATATGTGCAAGAGGAAAAGGCATGAAAAGGTGGTAGAATATAGATGCAATTTCTGAATTTTTTGGGGCATTTTGATTGGTTTCTCACTCTATAGGACGTGGTTCTTTATTTTTATCTATTCTACTACCACTACTACAAACTAACACTAATGCAACACTTTAAAAGTGTTTATTTAGATACTAATAATACTAAGTTGGATGTATTGCAACACTTTTACAAGTATTATCTCAAGTGATGTTGCATTAGATTTAACGTAAAATTTATCATGATTTAGGTAAATTTTTTCTAAAGTTTAAGTAACACTTTATAATCTATTGTGACATTTTAATAAGTATTGCTAGAAAAATGTTACGATAGGTCTAATTTGTAGTAGTGTACCCTGTTTCTCCATTATTGTCAAATCACTTTTAAGTGTTAGAATTTAGAAGATGCTATATGAGTGATTGTAATTGAATGGAAAGAAGGAAAAGTAAAATGAGTGACGTAATACCATTAAGTTTACCTTAATTAAAAGTGTCAATAAAAAATTTAAATTAAAAAGTAAGTCAATATTTAAAAAAAATAGACGGAGTACATGTTTAATGGGTAGAATTCCTTTTTGGTGTCATTGGGAGCACTTAAAATTATTTAGGTATTTATTGAAAAATTATATGGTAACTAATGAAGTACATGATTGAGACACATTGAATTTTGGAAAATCCATATAATATAAATTCAATCCTGTCCAATTTCGAAAGTTAATGGGTAGTCGATATTCCGTTAATCACATTAATGACCTATTCATAAATTTCTAGTCCAATTCTTTCCGATTCCACCCGATTACCACCTATAATTTGAAGTGTTCTTGGAGAACTTACAAGTACATTATTTATACATCTATTTTAAAATAATTTTTAAGGTAACTTATTTTAAAACTAGAAAGATTTGGATGAGATAGTCTCACTTAATCTTATGGTGAGACGGAGGGTATAAGTACAATTTTTTAAAAAAGAAACCCAAATATATGGGGGGATTTTATAAGGTTCTCCAAGTCTATGTAACCATCATTACATTAAAAAATCATGATCCATCACTGGTTCATTTGTGCATCAATTTTCTAATTTTGGCAAAGTGGTTGCCTAAAGTAAACTGAAAATTGGTTGCCTATTGCAAACCTTGATTTCGAAAAAAGTTTGGTAGTGTTTCCGGAAGTCACACCTCCATCCCCTGTGTCGATGTTGTTCATTCGGCCAGACTTCCAAAAAAATTCTAAATCCTAAGAAACATATGCTACAAAATATACAATTAGAATTTAGTTTAGATCACTAATTATATACTCCCATTGATGTCAAAATTCTTGCTGTTGCCTTCTTCTTTAGCTGAATTTCCCTTTGTTTGGTTCCATTCCAGAGTTTTGTACAAACAAGTCTCCAAATTAGTCCTCCTACTTCATGATCATTTTTGCTTACATGCTGAAATGTGAGTCTCTTTTCTCACCGTGCATAATCCATATCGAGGTTGTGTATAAGATCTGCAAATTTCATACAACAATATGAGTAGCATCAATTCATTCTTATATCAGGAATCCCAAACTTATCTAAGTGCAACAACCCCTTAGCTTTCAAGTCAAGTTGGTGGATTGAAAGTTCTTTAGAAATGAAAGATTATATGGGGTAATTTTTGTAATTTTTAAAATTTTACTAAATACCTATTCTCACCATAGGTTATGGTGAGATAGTCTCACATGAGACTTTCTCTTTTAAAAGCATAAATTGTCTCACTTCCAATGTTGAAACTTGGAGGATGAGAAAATGAAAACCTAAAATGGCAACGACTACAATCGCATGAAAGAACATCAGTCCATGATGATTTAGAATCGATCCTAAACATCAACAATAATGAGCTCAAACAAATTAACATAATCCCATACATAAATCATAAAATCAAACACAAGAAGAAAATTCCAAAAATAAATCCTGGTATAGGAAGAGTAAGCACGAAACCCATTGAACTGAGAAATGCACAAGCGAGGTGCTCACGCACAGTGAACTTATACCAGCATCTTGCATGACCGTCCAAAACCAACATGTAAAAAAAATCAGCCTGTGGCCGCATACGATTATCACGATAACCACGATCCAAAGATCGTGGCCCATGCACCATAGCCACCACATTAGCCCTCAACAACACATCCTATATGGGCAAGGGCAACCTAGAATATAGGAAAAATAGACCTATAAATAGCGAAGGGATGAAAGAGCCTAGATAAGTGAAGGCAAGAAGGTAAAGATGATATACTAGTCATAATACTGGCTATGACATCAGAGTTTTTACCCCGGATTCAATCCGAAAGATTATTGCTGGTGAAATAACTAGATCTCAACGCTGATAGGGTCGTCACTATCGTTCAAGAAGTCCAAACCACATTAGTGGCACCGCCTGTGGAGGCTATATCTTTTAGGTCAACATTGTTCTCTTTGAATCATGGTGAAAACTAGAAGCAATGCAAGTCACCTAGAAAACACGTCAGGGCCAGTACCACCCGCAACCGATCCCTTCTCCCACAGGCTGCTGTCAGTTAGGGCAGAGGAAACCCAGGAATATGGAGGTAACACGGAAGCACAACTCCCATCCCCAACAGAAAAGGAAAAGCTATCCTTTGCAGCCTTTTTGAGGCCAGCAGGGAGCAAGTCAATAAGAAATTTGTTAACACCAATAAGAAACTGAAGAGCAAGCTAGCGAAAGAAGGATGGGAACCAGAGAAGAAGGTGTTCGAACGACACCTCGAAAACTAACACAAGGTCGAGCATTACAATGTTGAGGACGAAGCGGGACAATTTCATCTAGTGGAGGAACTATACAAATTTGCAATGCGGAGGGGGTTTAAACTACTGACTCAACTCTGAGTTTCCCACATTCCTATAGAACTACGACGGGACAATCGACCCGAAGGAATTCCTGAATTCATACAGAATAAGCATGAGGTTCTGCGATGCGCCTATCTAACTATAGTGCAAATCATATGGTATGACACTTTCCCCATTTTCCCCGCAGGCCTTGCAATTATCTGGTATGACACTTTGCCCAAGAGAAGGATACGAAGCTGGGCGCAACTAGCGGACTAAATTCATGTGAAGTTTTAACCAAAAAAAATAATTCACGAAGACATTTGCAGATAGTTATACAAAAACTGGGTTGAAGAAGGGTCATTCAGACGATCAGAAAGTTGTAGCGTACGAGGGCAGCGTCACGAGCGGTTTCCAGCGGGTGAAGGAGATGAGCCTGTAAACCGGGTCCAAGTCAACATGAATTTTGCTTAGGCTGAATTTTGTTTGAGCTAGGCTTTGTTTTGAATAACTATCTGCAAATTAAATATTAAATTAAAATAAGTAAAATTAAATAAAAATAATTAATCATCAAATAAAAATATTCAAATAACACATCGAACTAAAATAGTCAAACATCAAATTAAAACCCAAAATATAGATAAAATTAAAATAATAAACATCAAATTATAAAAAATTATAAAAATCAAATTATAAAACTTAAATATCAAATTAAAATAGCTAAACAAAAGTGTTCTCCTAAAAATGTCAAACAAAAATAATAAACTATCATCATATTTTAATAAATCATCACAAGTTTAAAATTCATGAATATAAAAGGCGAAACACCATACTAAAACTATAAAATTTATAATTAAAAAAATGAAATATCATAATTTATATAAAAAATCATAGAATTAAATAATCATTGAAAATAAAAAAGAATGTATGAAATATGGAAACAAAATTATAAAACATCAAACGCAAAACGAAAATAGTATCTAATTTCATAAATGGTAAAGAATTCAAATTTTATAAGTTTAAAATATGAAATCGTACAAAATTTGTAAAACATTAATTGAAATAATTTAAACATCATCATGGATAAATAAAATGTCATAAAGTTCAAAATTCATGATGACGCAGTCAGAATATCTTCAAGATTCGCAAGCACGAATCTTGAAGAACAATTAAGGTCTGCAAGCACAAATTATACGTTTTGGTTCTAGAATCCACCAGAGTGAGAAAGACAATCTCAAAAATATTATTATGAATGAATGCATAAAATATCCGGACATGAGGTATTTAAATACTAAAAGTAAAAAATCTGAAATAATAATGAAAAGGATTTCGGAACAACCTCAAATGGCGATTCTGGCTACTAACCCATCCTAAACCCTGAGGCCTTAAACAACCTCAAATGGCGATTCTGGCTACTAACCCATCCTAACGATAGGGTCCTTGATCGTCTCGTTGAGACAGTTCCAACGCATCCAGCCTTGCCTTATTCTGACTCTGAATGCAAAAGTTAAGTTTAAAACTGTACCGAACCTTTACGGCGATCCAACGCTTCTTCAATCTTCGTCGCCATTCGCCCTGCATCAATGCTACAACCATTCTGTAAATCATGCTTAATTCTGATGTCGTGATTTATGTGGTTTCATACATTAAAATGTAAGTGGCACTTTTCAATTTCAGTCAATTATATAAAATTATACACCTATGACTAGTTCATTCATGTGCTACTTTCTTTTCAACGCAGCGATCACTGGTACTTAATACTCATCCGTCCTAGTATGGAGGAAGATTTTACCCTTGACTCGCTGACTGGAGGAATCAAACCAAAAACATCAGTGAAAAAAATCATTTCCAAGTACATTCATTCCTTTCTTCTTACTTGTTTTAATGTCTACAAGTGTCAGTTACCTAACCATTAAAAGTTAATCATGATTACCAGGATTGCATGCGAATATCAAAGGCAGAAGATGAAGATGGAACTGCCTCTGGATTACACATGGAATATCACAAGCATCGATGTAAGTCATTCAATCCAAGCACTGGTGTTGTACATTTTACAACCTACTGCGAACAAGCACTGGCAATTGTTTAATACCGGTGCTGAAACAAAATGATACTTCTAATTGTTAGCACATGTTCTAAAACTGAACAAGTGTTAATAAATTAGCACCTTATACCACTTTAAATTCAGCACTGGTAAGGTGGAATCGGTTTTGGTATTAATCTTCAAGCAGTGGTTGCATTCTGCCGGTGGTGATTGTGTGGGATAAGCACCACTAAATTATATTGGCACTGGTATTATAAACTGGTCCTGTATTCATTAGTTAGCACCTCTACATCATTACTGGAACCGGTATTTAGAATCGGTGTCGTTTATCAAATTTTAGCACCACTACAATATTATTGGCACCAGTTATTATAACCCGTGTTGTGCATCTTTTTTCAACACCGATTTTGAATGTCGGTGCCTTAGTAAGTACGTTTTAGCACCACCATACTTAGGCACCGGTAGTCTGGGCCCAAAATACCGGTGCCAATGTACCCATATACCGGTGCCATAGGGGGGGGGGGTGTTTTCCTGCAATAGTGTTACCAATTTTAGCAAAATATACGAAAATAAAAAGTGTGCCAAACTTTGTTTAAAAAAAATAGTAGAAGGAAAACATAACATAGTAAGATGATCAACATTTTGTTTGTCAACCTTAAATAAACACAGCAAAAACATCATAACATGAAGCTTCAACTCAGTCGTACACAGCACGGCGTACGTTTATTCTCACAAACATATAAATATAATTGTAGATATTACAGCTGCGACTAGCACACTTCATCGTGGATCTTCAGCCAGGTTATTCAAACAAGCATCATTATTAATTATACATAATTCTATATTTTCGATGCATATTATTCAATTAATTAAGGTTTTTTGAGATGATGAGCCTCAATTTCTTCAACCATATGAAGGACGAAGTTGAGGAGAGTGCCTGGATGTGGAGTTTCCTCCTTCAGCTTCTCATACTCCAATGTCCATGTTATCAGATTGTCGTCCCCTTTCACGTCAACATGGTAAGTTAGCTTCAAGCTTTTGTATAGCTCCATAAGATCTCCTTCAATCACCTTGAAAGTGATTGATTTGCTCTGTTCGTCAACTGCTTCGATAATCTCCGTTGCCACCCTATCTTTCCCATCTGCAAATTCAGAACAAAGATTCATCAACCAAACTGTTTAGGAGCGTCTTTACTTTGACTAACATTGGATATAAAATGACCCGTCTAACAGTTAGAAATAATGGTGAAAACTGTTAAAATGATTACTGTGTATATATACCATGGCTATAGTGCCAGAAAATTTTGGATCCAGGCACTCCAACTCTACCATCAAGGAGAGTGAAGCCTTGAATTTTTTGCGGCACGGCAGTGGCAAGGTGGTGTGGCTTCTTGCAGAACAGATCATGGAAAGCATCTCCGACACCAGCGTGTTTGACATCAGTTTGGCCTATCATTTTACCTTTTTATGTTGGTTAAGTTGCTGCAAGTGGGTATTTATTTTTAGTAAATAGATTTACTTCATGCCTAGTTTGTAGGAGTTTGT
>JAULKK010303142.1:0-12422 GCA_032355705.1 Rubia peregrina
ACTTGCCAAACTATCTACTTAGTTGTATTTAGTAAGCATTTTGGGCTTATAAATTGTATCTTTGAGAGGTACGGCGATGACCTCCCACAAAGATGTTTTTAATGTTTCTCACGTTCCTACTACTAAGCTACCTGTTGGGTAGATTATGGCTATACCGCGGTTAGCTACAAAGATGCTAGGAATTTAAAAGTTAACTACACACAGCTGCGACTGGGTCATCAATCCAATCACGTGTCAGTAATAGCTAATGTTGCAAAACGAGTTTTTGGGGGAGGTTTATCTAACATTAACGAAGATGTAAAAGCACAAGAGAGAAAAAACTATAAATCCCTAGTACTTGAAGAATATTTGCGTAACATGACCGGTAATATGTTTTGATCCTATATTCAATCACATTCAAGACATATGAATCTATCCTACCCCACCCCCGTAATTAGGGAAATGCAACAACGGCGCAGCACATGTGCATGTCTGATTCTTCTCCGTACTATTACATCCCGGGCACTACACTACGAATGCATCTCCCCAGGCCTGCATAGGAAAATGGATATGCACCATATCACTGACGCTAAATGCGCTAACCCTAATTTTCTACTAATGCTATTTCTATAGCAACCCTTCGAGCTAATTCACCGGCTAAACTGGTGTACAGTCATCATAACTATACTCGACGATCCACGTGCACACACCCACATGGTTACGGACCTCGCTACCCCTATTATATCTAGGTTTCTTACCCCGGTGGATATGATTAAGTCCACCAACAAGAAAGTAGACTATGGGGTGTGCCAACATTAATTTAATAAAGACAAGAATGTAAAGAACAAGACAACATAATATTCATTAGCATAATAGGAAAGGTAGATCTATAGAATACCCCAAAACAAGTACTGGATCTTGAATAAAAATATCAACCCCAAGTTAAATCACTACACCCTAAGCACTGAATCTAAATATTTCATTGGATTCAATGCCCTTGGGAAAAGCAAGAAGAAAAGAAATTAGAAATAAGGGAGAATCCCTTTCTCTCTATACCTACTCTTAGGAGAATAAAAATGAAAATGAAAAAAAAAATTAAACCTAGTAGACATAGGCTCCTATACATAGTAATAGAGAATTAGACTTTGAAAAAGGCCCAAAAGTGAGGCTAAAAACCCTAGCAGTCAAAAATGGCACGACCGTGCTGCCTGTCACGGTCATGCCCCTTGGCGTCGTTAAACTCGAGAAGAGGTTTGATTATGGTCAAAGATAAGAATTTTAATGTTGCTCATGTTCTTACTACTAAGCTACCCATGGGGTATATAGTGGCAATACTGGGGTCATCCACAGAGATGCTAGGATTTTTTAATTTAACTACACACAGCCATGATCAGGTCAACAATCCGATCACGTGTTAGGAATATCTAATGCTACAAAACATGTTTTAGGGGATTTTTTATCTAACAACTATGAACAAGAAAAAGTGCAAGAGAGGAAAAATATAAATCACCGACACTTGGGGAATATTTTCTTAAAATTACCGGCAATATGTTGTTACCCTACTTTTAATCACATACAGGACATATGGACCTATCCTAATGCTTATGACACATAGTGTGATCGATGTTGAACACTACTCCCTATCTGTTACATAATGATGCGCAGGCTTTCTTCCATAAACTATGCCTCTGTAGTTAGGGATGTGCAACAATGGCTCGGCTCATTGTGCATGTCTGATTCTTTCCCATACTATTAGATCCCAGTCACTATATTATCAATGGTTCTCCCTAGGCCAACATAGGCAAATGGATAGGCACCTTTTCGTTTGCTTTAAGGTTGCGAAATGCGTTAACCCAAGTTTTCTACTGACTCTATCTATATTCAAAATCCTTCGGGCTAGTTCGCCAGCTAAGAATAGTGTACGGTTATCGTAATGGTAACTCGGTGACCCACGTACACACATGGTCTCTAATGTGCACCTTATTGTATGCATTAACCAATGCATTCGACACATTTGTTATAAAAAAAATTGGTTGATTTTTTATTTTAGTTAGTTTTACATTTGAAAGGGCTTAGATGACCGTTGTTTGTTTTCTTATCTGAATCCCGAGTTTCGTAGACTTAATTGAATCTAATGGAGACTTTGTCCTCACAAGAACCTAGAAGATATTTGAAGGCCGTTCACAAGGATGGTAATAGACAGAAGAACACAGACTAAAAGTGTAGTAGCATATGGTATTAAGTAAGAAAAAACCAGAATCAAAGTTCAGAAATGTCAAAAACAGAACGGCGACATCAATAGGTACGAACTAGTCAACTAGCTGGCCAACCTGTACTCGCCGGTCCTGGCTGACACGAGGCAGGCACTCCGGCCCAGACCAACCCTTCTAGCATGGTCGGTGCCAGAGGGTTACAAATGAAGATAGTGTTAATAGCTAACTAGGGTTAGTAACCCAGAGCCATCGATAAGGTGTTTCACCCCCTTTGTCTTTATAGGCCTAGGAAGGATTGTGGTGTAGTTCTCGGGACATATTTGTACGGGGGAGATTCAGATATGCATAGCAAGCTGGGCCATTGTTGCACTCCTCTAATTACGGAGGCGGTGCTGATGGAAGATTACAAGCGCACCTTACGTGACAAGTATGTGGAAGTTTTGACCATCGACCATGCCACATGTCATAAACACTAGAATGGGCCTGTACATCTTGTATGTGATTGAATCAAGGATCGAAACATAGCACGAATCATGTTACGGAAATGCTCCCCAAGTGCCAGTTTCATAAAGTTTCACTTTCTTGTGCTTTTGAATGTTCATATTTTTTAGTAACCCCCAAAATCCTATTTTAGCAATACTAGCTATTCTTAGCACATGATTGGATTGACGACCTGATCGCAACTGTGTGGTTAACTTTGAGATTCCTAACATATTTGTGGAAGAACCCGGTCTTGCCACAATCAAGCCCGTAATTTGAATAGTAGTAGGATCGGGAGTATGAATATAAATCTGTTATATTTGACATCCCCCTCTCAGGTTAGTGAGTAGATCTCTTGTGTAAAAAGCATAATTTATTTGCAACGCCGGGAGGGGCGAGGGTAAATCCTGGACCCCTCTACCCCTATTACATCTAGGTTCTCTCCTCGGGGGATATAATTAAGTGTGACAACATTAAAGTAGACTATGGTCCCAATCTTAGTGTAACAATCATGCATTTGACAAGAATGTAAAGAACCAGCCAACATAATATTCATAGGCATAATAGTAAAGGTAAATCTATAGAATCTCCCAAAACAAGTACCGAATCATGAATACAAATATAAACACCAAGTTGAATCATTACTCCCTGAGCATTGAACCCAAATATTTCATCTGATTCAATGCCTTTGGCAAAAAAAGAAGAAAAAAATTGGAAAGAAAGGAAGATCCCTTTCTCTCTTTACCTACTCTTAAGAAAATAGAAATAAAAATGAATAAAACTTAAACCCTAGTAGACATAGGCTCTTATATATAGTAGTAAGGAATTGTGCCTTGAAAAAGGCCCAAAATGAGGCAAAAAAACCTAGCAGCTGAAAATGGCATGGGCTGTACTGCTTGGGACGGTCGTCCTAGCTCTGGCAAGTATGACCCATACTGTCTAGCACAATCGTTCCACCCAAATCTGGCACAGACCCTTTTGGCCAATACGGACCACTGATCGGGCCTTCGTTTTGGCATTCTGATGCTTGTGCTCGCGTCACTTCGCTCGGGCTGTCGGTTGGTCTTCAAATGATGGAAATGAAATAACACAGGTCGTGTAAAAAGACACGGTTCATGTCCATACTTAGCCTCACAAATGTTTGTAATAGCACGTACTGTGTTGGTATAAATGGCTCGTGCCAAGGCAATGTGGCATGATCGTGCTGGCTGGCACAAACCTGCTAATGGCCCCTGGTATGGCTATGTCGATTGGTGCGGCCGTGTCAGCTAGTTTGGCAGTGCCGAGTCTTGAAAATGTTGAACTTCGACTCCCTTATTTTCTGGCTTGTTTCCATCCACTGCCACGTTTTGATTTGTGGCCTTCAATCTACTACCATCATTTCGAATGGCCTTCATCTACTATTATCCTTGTGAATGGCCTTCAAATATCTACTACCATCCTTGCATATGGCCCTCTACAATCTATGGTGAAGCGCTCACGAACAACCTACTAGTAAGCTCATATGAGAAGATCTAGGTGCTCATGAGGACAAAGTGTCTATTAGATTAATTTAAGTCCTCAAAATTTAAGATTTAGATAAAAAAAACCAAAAAAATTAATCCAAACCCTTCGTAATTTACACCATAGCAAACGTAGCAATCAACCAAACAAAACGTAATAAAAAACGCGTCAAATGCTTTGGCTAACGCATGGTCAAAAATAAAATTTATAAATGTTTCTCCCTTACTCACCGCTAACTACAATAAAGTAGCTAGTTTCAATATTGGGGTCGTCCATAGAGATACTAGTAATTAAAGGTTAGCATGACATAACCCACTATCTTGCGTCACCCCAATTTCTTGTCAGAATTAACTAGTACGTACTAAACAACGATGGGGGGTGTACTAACAACCAAGGGCATATAAAAAAAGTAAAGAAAGATGTTAATTAACTAGTCTTGGGGGTATTTGTGTAACATGACCAATTTATAGATTTGATCCTATATTTTATTACATATACACATATAAATGCAATCTCATGCTTAGGTTACATAGTGTGGAGATGGAATGAAATTCCCAATATTTTTCACACAAAGGTTCATCTCTCTTAAAGCCATCTCACCACTTGCGTAATTAGGGATGCGCTCCAATCCTTCCAACTCCACATTTCATCCCCGTAACGTCACATCCTATCGAACAAGCCTCTTCGAAGAATTTACCCCACACAGGAAATATTGTTAGATATGCAAGTGAGTCTAATATGTATCGAGCTCTCCACTATAGAAATCAACCCGAGACCTAGAAAGGTAAGGATATTGGTTCCTTGTGATAGCTCTAAGGTTGACACAACCCTTGTCGCTACAAACTACAATGCTTAATTATTTGGGCAAGCCAGGGTTTTCCCCCATTAGGAATTCTATACAGCGACCCCTGGTGTACCGCTCCTAACATGCAATCACTCACACAACTAGAAAATAGAATTAAATTCTAACAATCGGCTCGGTACTCTTCAAATAAATTGAATGCACTCAACTCCCTAGTAATCTCAATCTTACAATAGAAAAAATTTAATACTCCCAAATTAGCATTTTTAGCCTAGCATAATATTATACTATGAATTAAATTAGGGGCACATCATAAAATATATCATGGAATAAATAATATAATAATAGAAATGTCAAATCGTGCACAATATTCATAAGCATAGAAAATTAGAGAAACTCTAGAATCTCACAAATCCTAATCAAGTCATAAATACAAATGTCACCGCAACAAAATAAACTATTGTAGAGACATTAAATCCATGAAAACTATTGGATTTAATGCCATAGATCTAGGAAAAGAAATGAAGAGAGAAGATAACCTCCTTCTCTTCCTACAACAAGAATATACATAACAATAACTAACTAACCCTTCTTAAAGTTTAGGAGACTAAATTTTCTTATATAGTAGGTAGATTGGGCATTGAAAGACCCAAAAAGGTAGGACACCTTAGCAGTCACGTTGGCACAATTCGTGCCATATTGCACATCCCACTCAACACGAACCGTTCAGTAGTGCACAGGGCGTTGGCTGGAGGCTGTTCCTAGGTCTTTTGAGCGGACCAACCATGCTATATTCCACGGCTCATCGAATTGAGGTCTTTTACCAGCTTTTGGGTGAAAGGGATATGCTCAGTTGCACGTTCCTTCGGCTGGGCCCTCAACTCATATAGCTCTTCGAGCACGAGCCTTGCTGGATTGCATGGCTCATCTTCTAGCCCTTCGTTCCTCAGCATGAGCTTTGGAAAATGTCTTTCCATATTGCATGGCCCTTTTCATTCTTTGACTTTTCCAGACTTAGCTCTTTTCTTCGACGTATATATATACTACCACATTTTGACTCATGGATTTCACTCTTCTACCATCCTTGCAAATGGCCTTCACTAAGCTACGCTGAAATTGTTACAAGCGATCTACATATGAGCTTAAAAATTAAATATAGATTCTTGTGAGGAAATAAATATATTAGACTCAAAATAAGTTGCAAAATGAATGATTAAGATACAAAAATCGTAAATGGTCATCTACACCTCTTATGATGTAAACCTACCTAAATATGGCAATATACCAACCAAAATATAACAAAAAATATGTTAAATGCTTCTAAAAATACATGCATTTGATGTCTCATCACCTAGTTTCCACTATTGCTGAATTGGAGCATAAGTATAGGATTATGGATAAGAATCTAGTATGCATTGATAGAACTTATGAGAAATTGGACGCCACTAAAAAGAAGTTGGGCTTGGTGCAAGCTTCTGCTTTAAAGTGGCAGTTCAATTATGATATTCAGGTTACCTTAAACATAAAGTTAGAAGAGGTGCACAAATAACTAGTTGAAAAGAATCAGAGTCTGAGTGTTGTTAACTGGGAGATGTGTATAGGTATTCATGCTTCCAGCAAATTGATGGAAGCGAGTGGTTCTCTAATCATTTTGTTTATGGCAGTGAGCCACATTATTGTGGCTATCATCTGTTCATATTTTACCTGATTTGGAGGCTTACATGAAGAAGATTGCGGACGAGAATGCTTCGCTGCTTCATTCCATGGATCTTCATCCGAAAACTATAGCGTTGATGAGTATTCAACTTCATCGTGAGAAGTATAGTCCAATTGAGGATTCAAAATCTTATCATGTGTAGAATTTGGTCATGATGTAGTGGTGGGGTCAATGTGATAATCCCGTTTACAAACATATGGAGTACTCGATGAAATGTATAGTGGAGAAATAAAGGCAGGATAGTGTGAGTAGTAGTAGAAATGTAATGCTCTAGGGGGGAAAGTTCATATGATTGAACTAGGCATGGTAGGGTTTGTAATGATACTAGTTATGTTTCATATAAGGTAGTTGTCTGATTGTTCAGTCTTCGTTTTGATTTTGTGCTACGTGAAATCAAAGGTATTTCAAGTTTTGTAGAAATGTCATCTTGTGTGCTTTGAATATTGTTGCGGGGATTCCTTCCAGGCCATTATAACCTCCAATATCAGTGTAGATTTTCATGGTTGCCTTAGATACCTGCAAATAAGATCACAGAGAGTCCCCAGGCGATATACACATCCTTTAATAATGCAAAGTTCAAAACAAAGATAATACCCCGAGACCAGCGAACCAAGTAAAAGACTGTTTGCTAGAGAAGAAAAGGAACTTTGCTAAGAGTAGCATCTCATTTATAGTGAGTCTTTCTAGGCTAAACTAGAAGAGGGAGTGATTCTCATGTATAACCATGTCACTAAAACAATTGTCTAGGAACATGGTCCAAGATCCGTAAGGATTGCGGAATACATCAGTCATAATTAGGTGATCCAAGTAGAATAACTCATAATAGTATATATTTTTTCCCCTGAGATTAATCATACATTTATTGATCAGCATCTACGGGTTTGTTCTAATTTGTGGAGGTCACCCACGAATGCTAGAGGGGGGGAGGGGATCTAAGAATTTATTTATTGCTCCCGACCTTACTCCTAACTACGATAAACATAGATAGCGGCGTATCCTTGGTTGTCTACAGAGTCATTAGTATCCAAAGGTTAGCCAAACACAATTCTCTCTCAGGAGGAGTCATCTCAATCATATGTGAGGAATAACTAGTAATAACAGGGGGGGAGAGGTTGTGTTTAAACTAGAAATACTAGTCATACATGTAAAATGAAATAAACTATATATTAACTAATTTTGGGAGTTATTTTTATCATATGATCGACACATACATTTGATCTTAGAATCTATTTCACATAAGCAACTATAAACCTATTTTTATGCTATATTTATAGCACGGGATGTGCACTATTGCGCCTTCTTCTTATCTCTTGTGTAAGCTCTTGTCCCTCATTGGAAATGCGGAAGCTCTCTAGATTGGATGCTTATATCATTTCCCAAAATTTATCCATGGCATCTTCCTTTACCTAGGCCCTCCCATCCCCAAATGGGAACTCTTCTCTCCCCTCTTCTTAATAAATCAAGCTTAGCTTCCCAAGTCCTGATATTCCCATCCACTGAATTAAGCCTCTACCCAAACTCATCATTTGTAGCCTCATCCCTCCTACAACATGACTTAACTCTTCAACTAGTTGGGCCGACCTCAAAAGTTGTTCCCCGAACACATGTAATTGATCACAAAAGTCCACCGATAGGTTAGATTGGGTAGGTTGCACTCTAGAGGGATTTTTTCCTTCCTCTTTATTGTTCACATCTGATGTCAACAAAGTGTTACAGAAGATCTTCTCGAAGCTTGGGCCGGGGTTATGAAAATATCTTCCAAAGTAGTGTTTTGAGTAATGGTCGTGCACTTCGGTTGTGGATGCACTATGAATTTACAAACACTTTCACCCCCATATAATCATATGAAGCGGACACTAGAAGTAGTGGTGGTGACCATGAAAGCTTTGATAAACTTTTCTATATTGTACTTCCTTCCTTACAGCCTACATTAGCCAAAGAAAGAACCATACCTCCCATAGGTTTCTTCCCAACTCTCTTCTTTCCCACAAACACACTCTTCAATAAACATCTCCACCGTGACAGGATATGCAGTCCTTTTCGGAGTCATGGAACATAGTATCTCCAAGTCCCTATTGGGGCAATGAGCCATCTCTTTGTGACACAAAACACCCATGGATAGGCGGCATTGGACATACCCATACCGCAAACTTGGGTTGACTATTGCGGCATTACCCTCATATGGCTCTTATCGACTCCTAGTATTTGTCTGCTAAAGCTACCCAATGAAAATGGGAAACCAAGCATATGCGTACTTAGATTCTCTTTCCCGTATTTCCTCCCGAATTCCCTTACAGCTTCTCGATGGGTCATTGTGTAATCCTTGTCATCAAGGTGGAATGAAATCATCCTTCTCCCTTCATTGTCGATATTTTGCTCAACAGTGGCTAGAAACACCAAGGTTCATCAAATGTATGTCTCTGAGAGCATATGTAGGAATCCTTTCAGTCCTACCCTACTTAACATGTAAAGGGTTGAAATAGGCCTAGTTTGTATAAAATCTCTTTGTAAGAAAACCTTGTCTCTAAATCCACCCTCTTTGGTCTTTGCAAGTTTCGCCATGTCCGAGCCGCACTCCTGGAAATTCTCTTCAAGCTCATAAACTCATCGACAATCAATGGAATAGACACAATGGGTTGGATCTGCCCTTGCCTCCCAACTTACGCCAAACTCTTCCCCTTATAAACACGGTGGTGGTTCCTTTCTCTACTAGGCTCCTCTTAGGACCCATTCTATATTAAACAAGAGAATATGGTAATGAAAAGATATAACCTTTAAGCACCGATATAATCTCACTTAGCAAGAATCATGCTTCCCTAAACACCCATCATTTAGCACATGACATAATCACAACTAAGAGTTCATACTCCCCCCCCCACAATTAGTCTAAAATACAAGCATAAACGTTTCCCACATACACCCAATTTATTTCATATTTCAAGTTCCCTCCACATTCCACAATCATGCCAATGAAAGTAAGAACACGCTAATTTTAAAGCATTACCCAAATTTCAAGCTTAGGAGATGACAAACACACAAGAAAATCAATAGAATGCTCTCTATTGAGAAAACACCCATATTCAAAATTTTCCTAGTGTGAAATGGGGATGAATGTTTTGGAGTTATGGAGGTGTGGTAAGTGCTCTATATTGATGGGAGAAAATATGGTCGGATTTGGTTCAAAGGATTAATGATGTTCCCTGAATGGGTTGTTTGAGAGATCAATCAAAATATGAAGGTTTTAACGGGGTATAAAGAAAAGTGAATTTTGAGAGTTAAAGCTTCTTCAATTAATGTACAGAGGAGATGTTATAGCTTAGGCAGTGCCAGCTAGAACTACCCAATTTAGGGAAGAAGAAAACTGTAGATCTTACGTGGCACAACTGCTCAATTTGGCAAAATTTTATTTTGCCAAAAATATGCAGTATTGTTCATCTTGCACAGGTTGATTAACTTGAAGGTGGTATGCCTAATTCTTCTGATGTACACATTTATGCATGTGTTAGGCGATGTATTTGACACATTTATCATCAGTTTTTGTTTGGTTGATTGCTAGTTTTAGTTAGGTTTACACGATGAAGGGTTTAGACGGCCATTTTTGGTTTTCTTGTTTAAATCTTGAGTTTTGTAGATTTAATTGAAGCTAATGGACACCTTGTATTCACACGAACCTAGATCTTAATTTGTGATCTTATTAGTAGGTTGCTCGTGAGTACTTTTTCATCATAATTTTGTAGAAGGCCATCTGCGAGGGTGGTAGAAGTTATTTGAAGGTCATTCACAAGGATAGTAGTTTTTTTATGGCCACAGAATCTAAAGCAGGGTAGTAGATGGAATTGAGCCCAGAAAAGGCGGATTCGAAGTTCAAGAAAGGTAAAGAAGAAGTGGAGGAATTTTTGTCTAAGATTGCATGGAGTTTTGGGAAAGATCAAAGAAGAATCAACCGTAGAAGGTAGCACCAATTGATTCGTCTTCTTGAAAACTATAAAATCAATTACATGAACTCTTAAATTGGATCAACGGTTCTTCCATAGTGGAGTAAACAAGTTAGTCGGCTAGACAAACCAAGGCCAACACGAGGGCCAGCACAAGGCTAGAACAGCCGACACGAAGGGAAGGCCTGGAATGACAGTTCTAGTGCTCAGCATGACCCGCATCAAGCAACACGGGCCGTGCCATGGGCCTCTAACACAGACTGTGCTGACTCCTACTTCCCATGCCTATGTCTTTGTTTCACTCCAAAATTTGGCTAAGTATTAGAGCATACCGTTCTGTTAAACACAGTCCAAGTCACTAAGGACATAACTATGTCATAGGGTGTGAAGAAAGACATAGCCCGTGCCAAGATATTTAGCCAAACGAGGTTCCATCCGATGGGCTACGCAAGAAAACATGGGATGCGAATCAGAAGAACAAAAATAGAGTTATGGCTGACGGTCTGCGCTAGTACTAGCCCAGGAGTTGTTCCATGACCGACAACCCATGCTAGCACGATGGGACTTTGGCTGGCACAAGCCATGCCAGATGCCACCCCGGGCCATTTACTGCTGCTAGACTTTTTAGCCATTTTGGGCCTTTTTCAAGGCCCAATTCCCCCCCCCCCACAACTACTATATATGGACCTTTGTCTAATAGGATTTAAGTTTATGCAAACTTTTCATCTCTAAGAGTAGGTTAGAGAGGGAAATTACTCTCCCTCTTCTCTAGCTTATTTGGTTTCTTCTCTTTATTTTTCTTTTGCTTGAATTTGTTGAATCCAATCAAATACTTTCTCTAAGTTGAGTAAGTATAGTAAGGAAATAGAGCTTTCCGTATTACAAGACCTTGGTGTGTCCATTTTATACGGTTTTTTTTGGGACTTTTTGGATTCACTTTTGTACACTTTTGTGCTCTATGTGTGGCATTTTCCTTGAAATTCTATAAGGAGAGTTAAGAGAAACTTTGTGCTTTTATTATTTTTCTAGAGGATTTTGTGTAACAAGGGAATTGTTGGAAGACGTTGAAGACTACCTTTGAATATTTGAAGATTTACATGTGAGCTTATTTTGATAATTTCATTGAAGAAGGACATTCACAATAATGGTAGAAGAAGAAAGGCCACTTACAAAGTGGTAAAATAAAAAGTGAAGAAGGAGAGCAAAGTAGAGGATGAAGAATGATCTAAGTTTTGAAGCAGAGTTCTGATAATTATCCGAGAAGAACCAGCCTCCAAGGGTGGAACCATTGGATTCTTCTTCTCGAGTACTATAAAAACAACTACAAGAACTCCCAAAATGGATCAATGGTTCAGCCGGAGGAAGCGAAACAAAAAGAGTAAAGAGCTGGAATTCACTCAGTCGCGAGTCGCGACGGAACTGTCGCGCTCGCGACAGACGACCAACAAAGTGCTTTTTACTCCCATTTTTCTTGTGCTATAAATAGCACTTCATCCACTCATTTCCTATCCTTCTTGGCCCGATTTGGGGGCTTGAAAACCCTAGTTTTCCACCTTCTCCTTCACTTTCTTCTTGTTTTCTTTGTAGATTAGTTACGGGTTATTGTTATTTAGCTTAGTTATCTCCTTGGAAGCATTGGATTGAGGCTTCCTTATCAATGTCTTGGGAATACAGATCTATCTATTTAATTCTTTTGCTATTGTGTATTTATTGTGCTTGAATTTGGTTGTTGAATCCATTAATGGTGTTAGAAGTTTGAGTATATGAATTGCTTGTATGATTATGTGTTAGGG
>JAULKK010303152.1:0-12421 GCA_032355705.1 Rubia peregrina
ATACAAAGAAGTACATCAAAGAGTTTGAGATCAACACAAACTCAAATACTAATCATCTAGAAGACTAAGTCTAACACCCCCCTTAAGCGAGGCGTCGGATGCTCAGAGACGCAAAGCTTGGATCTAAAAAACTTAAACAGAGGACGAGAAAGACCCTTGGTAAAGATATCCGCAATCTATAGTGTAGTGGGTACATGGGCGACACGAAGCTCGCCTGCAGACACCAGCTCATGAACGAAGTGATAGTTAATACCACTGGATTTTGAGCCAATAAAATGGCACTGTTGTTATCGCATAACAACGGCAGCTCAGAGAGAGGAACCCGAAGATCAGGCAATAATTGAGATAACCAAACCACATTCGAAGCTGTATTTGCCAAGGCCCGATACTCAGACTCCTTACCAGAATGAGAAACTGAAGGCTACTTCTTGGCGCTCCACGACATGAGATTTCCACCGAGAAAAATAGCATATCCATAGGTAGAGCGACGAGTTTCGATGCAATGAGCCCAATCAGCATCCGAATAACTCAGCACCTCCAGGGAACTAGCAGCACGGAAGGTGAGACAAAAATTAATAGTGTCGCGGACATAGCAAAGGATCTGAGTGACTGCAACAAATGATCATCCCAAGGATCCTGGAGAAATTGACTGATGGAGTTAACCGCAAAGGCCAGATCTAGACGAGTAATGGTCAGGTATTGTAGAGCACCAACCAAGGAGCGATAAAGTGTAGTTGGGAATTCTGCAAGAATGGAGTGGCAACGAGAGTAGCATCTGATATCCCAACACGAGTCAGAATGTCACGAGTATACTTCACCTATCCTAGAAGAATACCAGAGTCAGTAGGTGTAACTTCCAAACCGAGGAAATAGTGAAGAGCACCTAAGTACTTAATGGAAAACTCCTGATGAGTGCGAGTGATAAACTGTTGAAGAAGAGCAGAGTCATTCCCAGCGAGGATAATATCATCAACATAGACAAGAAGATAGATCAAAGAATTCCCAAGGGAAAGAATGAACAATGAAGTGTCAGCAGTATTACACTGAAAACCAAGCTGAGCCAAGTAACTGCTAAACGGCTGAAACCAAGCTCCAGGTGCCTGCTTTAGACCATATATAGCCCTGTGTAAGCGAAAAACATGGTCTAGATGAAGGGGATCTTTATAACCAACAGGCAAAGCCATATACACTGGATAGACAAGAACACCATTAAGAAAGACATTTTTAACGTCCAACTGGTGGAGTGGGCAAGAGCGCATCGTAGCAATGGTGAGAACGGTGCGAACTGTTGAGGCTTTCACCACAGGGCTAAAAGTGTGATCAAAATCAAAGCCTGGAATCTGAGAGAACCCCTGAGCGACCAGAAAAGCTTTATTGCGGTTAATACTACCATCGGGATGATACTTGGGATGATATACCCACTTGAAGCCCACAATTTTGACGTTTGAAGGATGAGGAACTAACTCCCAAGTATGCTGACTCCTGAGAGCAGCAATCTCCTCATTCATGGCTGTCACCCAAAACGGATCATGGAGAGCAGAACGATAGTCTATAGGTTTCTTCTACGAGATCAAAGAGGAAATCGTGTGCCGCAAGATCGGAGTAATTTCGCCACTGAATGGCCCCAGTGGTAGAACGAGTCGTCATCCGATGGGTCCGTATAGGAGATGAGGACAATGAAACGTCCAAAGGTGACGAAGGTGGTGAGGCAGGAGAAGTGGACCGAGGAGAAATGTTTGAAACTGTAGGAGTTACCACCGGTGCATCACAACCAGATAAACAAGTCCGGCAGGAAGATGGGTGAACAAGAGATGAAGAAGCTGGCACGACCATGAAATCCGGTGCAAAGTCAATGAAAGATGAGACATCCTAGACCGAGAGTGGTAATCCAGCTTCCGTGACAGAAGAAGAGGCAAAGGGAAAGCATAACTCATCAAAACGGGCATGCCGAGTTACATAAAATCGGCTTGAAGCTGGATCAAGACATCGAAATCCCTTATAGTGCGAACTGTAGCCAATAAAAACACAGGGAATGCTGCGAGGTGACAGCTTGTGTGGAGAAACTAGCTGAACATAAGGAAAGACCCAACACCCAAAAGGGTGAAAGTTCGAGTAAACGGGATCTCTGTAAAAAAAAGTAGACGATATGGAGTGAAACCCTGTAGAACTGGAGTAGGGAGGGGATTGATAGTGTAAAATACTATGGCAAAGGCATCGTCCCAGCGAGATAGCAGTAAATTGGAGTGAAAAACATAGTCAATCCCATTTCCGCAACATGCTGATGTTTTCGCTCTGCTCGCCCATTTTGCTCCGGAGTTTAAGGGCAAGAAACCTGGTGGTGAATACCCTTGGAAGAAAAATGGGAGTGAAGATGAGTGTTGAGAAACTCGGAACCACCATCACTTTGAAAGACCTTAATCTTGGCAGAAAATTGGTTTTCAACCAATGCCTCAAACTGCAAATAAACATCAACGAAATCGCACTTGCGATAAAGCGGATACAGCCAGGTGAATCAAGAAAAATCATCAACTAACAAATCATAATAAGCAAATCCAGAAGCGGACAAAATGGGAGAGGGGCCCCATAAGTCAGAATGAACCAAATCCAATACATGCAAAGAATGTTTATGATTCTCAACAAAAGACAACCGATGTCCCTTTTCCATTACACATGGGGCACAGGTGTTCGATGTAAGTAACAAAGAAGAAACAGAAAGTACGTCTAACTTCTGCAAACTGGAAATGAAAGTGTTGGAAACATGTCCCAGAAGAGCATGCCAAAGCTCAAATGACGCACTCCCTTTATTTTGTCACAAAAAGGAAACAAGTGCGGCCTTTCTTTGATCCAAAACGTACAAGCCACCCTCACTGTGACTTCTGTCTATGACCTTCTTGGACACTTTTCTCTGAATCACAAAGTTACGGCCATCAAAAGTAATAAGAACATTCATATCTCTAGTAAACTTACTGATAGACAAAAGATTCTTAGTAATAGCAGACACGACCAAGACATTAGATAATCTTAAAGTAGAAGAAAGCCGAGAGTTGCCAATATGAGAAATTGAAATAGGCGCACAATTACCAACATAAACATGAGAGTTACCATTGCATGGAGTGATGTTCTCAAGGGAAGAAACAGAGGAGGCCATGTGATTAGTTGCACCAAAATTAATGTACCAGTCCGAGGTGCGAGAGGAAGGATCTAGCTGCAGAGAGGACTGAAAAAATTCAGAGAAACGAGTCGATTCATGACGATGAGTCTGGGCCAACATACGATAACAGGTAGCGGAAAATGACCAACACGACCACACCATGTGCAATGAGGGTGACCTCGACCAGCGAAGGAAGCACCAGAACAAGAACCTAAACTGCGACCACCACGGCGGCCACCAAACCGGCCGCTACATGCAGTGTGTTGGCCCCGCACGCCATCATCTCTCACCGGTGCGTGGCTCCATGCGCGGTCTTCATCTCCACGATCTGAAATGAAAAAATCTACTGGAGCAGTACCAGACATGGGTGAAGGGCTAAAACCGGCAAAAGATTGCAAAAATGCCTCATGGTTCGTATCTCGAGCAACAACATCAACATATAACAGGGACGAGGTTTGAGATAGTAGAGGAACGCTGAAATCTTTTATATTCAGGCCCGAGAGCATGTAAAAACCATAGAACTTGGTCGTCATTAGAGGACGGAGATCCCATAACAGCAAGTTTATCAACAATCATTTAATTTGGAATGTAAATCGACGATAGAACCGGTGTGGCGCAAGTTGAGTACCTGGTCACGAAGAAGCAAGACACTTGATTTGCAGGCATTCCGATGGAGACTATGAAGACGATCCCATATCTCTTTGGATGTCGTACAACCAATGACCTCAGCCATGGCTTCGTCGGATAGCGTCGCAAACAACAAACCGCAAAGACGACGATCATCAGCGAGCCAAGCCTCCCGTTTGGCAACCTTAGCACGATCAGTAGAAGAAGGGCCGGAAGCAGCACAACAAGGGGAGGATACCACCGTAGCATAGGAAGAGGAGGACACTGATGACGATGGTGCAGTCGGTAGCAGTGGACAAGGGAGAGAACCATCGAGAAAACCGAATGAACTCTGCAATTCGAGGACATGAGTCACCTGGGTTTGCCAAAGGATGAACGTTGAGGAAGAAAGTAACAGTGAGGAGATGGATGAGGGTGTTGAGTGTGCCATTGGATAGTCTTTCAGCCATGGAAGAGCAGCGTCTGAAGGTTGAAGCAGCGTCTGAAGAAGAAGCATGGAAGAAAGGAGAGGCGGCACCGAATCGGAGAAAGAAAAGGTTAAACCCTGGAGGTGGCGACCGTTTCCTTATTTAGTGAGAAGAAAGCAAACCCAACTAGAGCTGCATGCATGCGTACAAGGTTGACCAAGAAAATAATATATTTTAATTCAGAACCGTACTATGCTCTGATACCATGTTAAGAGAGTATTTCCCGTAATGAAATATTATTGAGAGAGTGAAATATATAGAGAAGTACATCAAAGAGTTTGAGAACAACACAAACTCAAATACTAACCATCTAGAAGACCAAGTCTAACCGGACTTCCTCAACATATTTTTAACGCGGTGATTCCAAAATATTCACAAAGTGCTCGACTCGTTAAGCATCTTAAATCCACCTATAGACTCATGAGTTGATTGACAAGGACTTTAGTTAACGAATGTAATAGTGAAATGGTAGAATATGCATTCATCGCACATTCGATAAATTTGTTAATAAGTTGACAAATAGTTGACCATACACTATAATTAACCTGTCAAGTGATTGAATTGGACAACCAGCAATGGGCGGTAAGCTTAAAACACAATAATTAGAGTGAGGGTTCGTTAAGGTAGGTGATTTCAGTTGCAATAATGAATGTCATCCGAAACTATTAAGAAACACACAATATAAGTATAACGAGTACAAAATGAATACTGCGTCATCTGCGTTATGCATCAGAAAAAAAATTAGGTGGAGAAATTGAGTACGTGGGGGTGAGGGCCCTGTAAGCCCACTCATTTGCCACATGTTAGAATTTTACTGGTCATTCATCCCCACATACTCAATTTCCCCACATAAAAATTTTCTAGGTTAAGCAGTATGAGAATTAAGCTCATATCAATGATGCTCACTTTTAATCGAGTTTTATGGTTTATTGATACAAGTAATCAATAGGGCCTCTCTATTCAAATGCAACAACTTTTAGCAACGGAATACATAGTAATCCCATAACCTATAAATTAGGGTAAAATTTTCACCACCACCAACATCTTATTGATGAGCCAAGAAGGAACTATATTCTCTCCTATTCTTTTTTATAATGCTACAAAACTGGCAGATGCATGTTATATTTACCTAATGTGGTTTGGGTTTGAAACCATCAACAGCAAAGTTTCTCGTGGCAGCTGGGATCGCCAATCGAATTCCATCAATATCTAGCTGCGCAATTATCTGGCAGCCGAGTCGGGACCTGCAAAACAAATTAGCATTTAGATTTATACTAATGCAGCAGGCATGACACCTGAAAACAGAGCCATGTATAGTTTTACCGGGTATATAAAACTCACATCTCAGTCAGGCCAAAGGCAAGATCTAACATGTCATTTTCCTCATCAGATGGATCTTCCAGTTTATTGTAATAATCCACATCCTGCCGATCAACAGAATGTTTGACACCGTTTTTCATGGAATTTATGGCGAACCAACAAAAAAAGAATGGTTGAAGCACAAAGTCATACCATCACAATTACATGGCAAGTTGAACAAGCAAGGGATGCTTCACATGCTCCTGTTGTCACAAACGCATAAACAAGTCAATCTTTCCTGCCTTTATTGCAACAGAAACTCGAATCAAAGTTTTAAGAACTGAATGCAATTTAACATGAATCAAAATACATGTTATTGAGTTGTTACCTTCCAGATCTATGTCATTTTCATGTGCAGCTTCCAACATGGACATTCCAACAGGAACCTTGATCTGCTTCTCCTCTCCATCCTTGTCAACGAAGGTTACTGATATTCTGCAAATTCAAACACGTCATAAAACACAAGGCAAGGATTTCAGACAGCTACCAAGGCTATGGGATACGCATTTATCAAGAATGAAAAGACGGGCAAGAGAATATGCATGTTGGGTTAGCTTGCTGTTAAAATAAACTAAATAGTACATATTATGCAGTTAGTGAGTGACGTAGTAGATAAAGCCTCGTCCTAGGATTAACCAGTTAGATTCTTGGAGGGACAGTGCATATAACAAGTTACAAATAGCACAGGAGGATTTGTGTCTCTGCTTCATTATGTAGAATTCTGGCCCCAGAACATAACTATCCACCTACTCTAGTCAAGATAAAGTTCTCAAAGACATCATATCAGGTGCCCATGTCATAGTCCTTCAAGCACCTCAGAGTCCAAATTATCAAGAAACTACACATTTCTCCAGAATGTTAAAGCAAAACTGTAATAGTAAAAAGGGAAGAGGAAGCATAAATTACAACTATGATACAAGCTTACTTTTGTTGTTCTTCATCTTTTTTCCCCAGAGCATTATCAGGTGGTGAACTAAAAAGCCTTTTAAGCATCTGCATGTAATTAAATAATACCACAAAAATCAAAAGAAGCAGATATACTTATAGTATATTCACATATATGAAAGAGACTATCGTTTGATCAGATGATATTGATTAAGTGACAAAAAACAACTCTTCGACAAATGGTCTTGAGATGAACATTTTCGCCTTTAACAAATAAGGTGATGAGATACTGACCAAAGGCAATGGAGTACGATATTCACCCGAAGATAAATGGGGTTTTGTTGACGTAGAATTCAATGGAGCTGCAAAGAAACAAAATGAGAGAACTAAGCGATAGGAATAAAAAATGTATTAGACAAGTCAACGTAGTTCTGCAAATTATTTTGAGCTACAGAAATAACAAGGCAAGGCAGGCTTTTGAGAGCTGCAAAGACATAGTATACTTCGTCTGCAAGTATAAAACTCTACAAAATGTATCTCTTGTACCAGCAACTTTTCAACTAACTATAAAACATCATGTTACCACCCCCACCACCACAGCTCCTCAAATCTTCATGTCTAACACACACCCAACAAAAATGGCACCCACAATAAGAAATAACAGGAGTGTTTAAGTTCATCAACACTCGCAAAATTTGACCAGTTTCCACAAAAAATGGCCTCTATTGGGCATAAGTTATTGATAATAGCAACAAGAGGGTGAGCCAACATACCTTTTAAAATATTCTTGACAGCACAAGCACCTAGCTTGGAAAGTTTAGAAACAAACATGATTGGAATACCTGGAAAACCTAATCAAGAAAAAAAATTACAGATTTAAGAATTCAGAACCTACAAACATGAAGTTGATCAAATAGAAGGGAGATTCAATGCTCAGCATTTCCCCATCACTGAAGCTATATACAAGAATCTTGGACTGTGGATATGAAGAGAGGCGTCAAATTCTTGTATATTGCAGTCTCCAATGCAATATGAAGAGAGGACCCAACATAATACATATAAGTAGAAGAAAGCCCTTGTTCGGTGAACTCACTAAGAAGCGCGGAGTATGAGCAATTCGGCAAGAAAATCTAACACATCACAACTAGGACATTTAGTCACGATGATCAGCATTCAAACCTATACTACATTCATGTATAGACAAGCAAAGTATGGTTTAAGAAAGTCTTCTTTAAGTAAGGAGTTCAATAAATCTAACTAATCAATTACCTATAATGCTCTTTGAAAACAAAGTAACTGAAATAAATACACCGCGACCTACTATTTAACACTATCTGCAGCATAGCCTACAAAGGTATAGAGAGGGGATACTTTGTCTCCATATTTCTCAATACCATCTAATGCACAAGCAAACCCTACTGACTCACTCTCCTGCTCAATCACAGGTTCAGAGCAACCAGAAGGATAAAAATACCACATGCCAATAAGCAACCAAATTCAATATCATAACCAAATATGCACACCAAAATTTCAATCCAGAGTAACACTAAATCTTTATGTTATCTATAATACAGTACTTAATATCAAAACCCATATAGTGTTAGAAAATTCTCCGAAATTTCCGAAAAATTGATTTTTAACAAAACCCAGCTGGAAAAATTGTCGAAGTGAAGTTTCGCCACCAATTACCTGTGCGGTGGCGCTGTTGGGAGGAGGTGGCGCCGGAGGAAGAATCAAAGACCTGAGACAGAGAGCGTGAATCGTGAGAAGGATTTGGGGACGGAGAAGGGGAAAAAGCGTGTTGAGAATTTCAGATTCTGTTTTACTTGAGAAAATATGAGGCGTTCGCCGGAGAAGCTCACCGCCTAGAATGAGAATGAGAGCGCGAAAAGTAGGAAGAAAGGGCGGCTCTGTTCAGTGTGTATTCGATGGGTCGAGGCCCATATAAATTGTCCGTTGTCGAGAATAATAGTCCATTAACAAACAGCAAAAGGGAAAGTTTAGATTGAGAACAGACGCCAGTTAAGCACGCCATGTATTGATATTATTTTATCTTTCATCTACTTTAGATTAATTGACACATTTTGACTTTTCAATTGCTTCAAAGTATGTTTGATCATTAAAATCTTTAACCATATTATAAAAAAATTAATATTCACAAAATACACATTAAAACAATGCTAACACTATGCCACACGGTCCACATGATTATATCCTTACATAATATCAACAAATATTTATGGTTAAATTTAATCAATTTTAACTAAATGAATAGTGCAATTGCAAGTTATTCCGAGACAGAGGGAGTATAATTTTTACGTTTGACTAATAAAATATAAGAAATTACGTTCAACTAAGTTATATGATTGTTATTTTTATAGAAAAGTGTCGGTTTGAATTATAAGCTTTCCAAACTTAGACCCTGTTCTCAGGAGGTTATTTTTGCAAAACTGAAACATTAAAGTCACGAATGGCCGAGGGGTTGTTTCCAGTAAAAATAATATCGTCCACATAAATCAATAGATAGAGAAGAGTAGTACCTCTGGAGAAAACAAACAAGAATGTGTCTCCCGAGTTGTAAAGGAAGCCAATTTGGTGTATGTAAGTGTTGAACTGTTAAACCAAGCATCGAATAGCCTGCTTCAAGCCATAAAAAGCTTTCCTTAGGCAAAAGGAATAATCAGGATGAGCATTGTCGTTGTAACCAACTAGTTGGGTCATGTTGACCAGAGTGTCAAACACACCATTGATGAAAGTATTCTTGACAGGGGCTAACGGCATATGGTGATAATAGTAAAGACAGTAGGAACAGTGGACACCTTCACCACATGGATGAAAGTGTAATCAAAATCGAACCTTAGAATTTGAGAGAATTCTTGTGCAACCATTCGAGTCTTCCAGAGATCAATACTACCATCAAGGTGATACATGAGATGTAAACCTTATTAGGAGCTAAAAAAAATATGTCTAGAGCGCGAGGCACCAAACCCCAATTATACTGGTGTCGAAGTGCAGTCATTTCTTCATCCATGGCTGAAACCTAGCGAGGATCTCAAAGTGCTGCACAATAGTAAGGAGACTTGTCTAAGTAACAAGTGCAACAAGAAAACCAAACACCTCATATCCAAAGAAAGACCAAAAGCGCCGAGAATCGTCCATCATCTTGGCTATTATCCGGTGCAAGCAGATGGTGGCTTATAGGCAGGTGGTGGCTCAGAGGGTGAAACCGAGACAGTAGGAGTGTGAGACATGGCTAAAAGAGTGTGTCGCAGAGCTGAGACCAAAGGGATCATAGGTACAAATATCGAGGCTAGAGAAATGGGTGAAGGGGAAGGAGAGGGAACGATGAGCAGTGGAATGACCGATAAGACATGTGGTGCAAATCAGACGAACATATCGAACAAGGCGATAATACGGGGATGCCACCTTTGAAGAAGGAATATTAATTGGTGTGTGTAGAGGAAAGCACGGAATCAACAGAATCTAAAAAAGGTAGACATCTAGAGAGAATGGAGATACAAAAGTAGAACCATTGGTACACGGAAAGAAAGTGTCATCAAACTGAGCATGTCTAGTGACATAAATCTTCGAGGCGTAGGATTCAAACAGCGATATCTTATGTACTTGGAGTTGTACCCAAGAAAGATACATAGAAAATTGCCAGGAGAAAGTTTGTGAGCTTCATATGGACAAATATAAGGGTACAAACGATAACCAAATGCATGGAAATTGGTGTATATAGGAAGTTGTCCATTAATAACTTCACATGGTAGCCGCCCGCCCACCAAGAATAAGATTGGCAACTGGTTGATGGTATAAAAGACTACAAAAAAGCATCAGACCTGTGAAAGAGAAGAATGTGTGAGTGATATAACATAGACATACTTATCTTGACAATGTGGCGGTGTTACGCTCAGCTTGACCATTCTGCTCAGGTGTATATGAGCAATAAATTTGATGATGGAAGTCATTTGTCTGAAAGTGATAATGTAACGACTAGTTACAAAATTGGTCCATCTATATCTCTGATAAACATTAATGGTGGAATAGAACTGGTTCTCCACAAAGTCCTCAAAGTGATGATAAACATCCCAAAAATCAAATTTGCGGCGCAATGGGTAAAACCACGAGAGTTGGGAACAATCACCAAGGAAACGAACATAGTAAGAAAAACCATCACCAGAAAGAATATTAAATAACCTGGCAGCACGTTTATCATTTTCATGAAAAGATAAATGTTTCTCTTTAGCCTTTTCATACGCATCACAAAGGGTATGTCCATGCAAAACCGTTGTTCTCCTTCTACTGCAACAATTTTGAAGATGTAAAAGAGCAATATTTTCTAGGGGAGAAGACGAATAGATGAAGCCATGAAGGAGAATGTAGGGGGAATGGATGGGAAGAAGAACAAGGGATGAAAAAAATCCTGAAACTACGCCTTTTTTTAAAAAACTAAGGAAGTTACCTTCAGGTAGGGGTGAGCGAAAAATTGAAAACTGAGAACTGAAACGAAAATCAAATTATCTGAATTCGAATAACCCAAATCAAATTCATTTTACTATTTTCAAATATTTGAATTGATTAATCTGAATGTTGAATATGATGTTTGGATCGATTTTGGATATTAAATGAAAACCCAAACCAAATACTGAACTGTAATCAATTAAATAAATGAAATATATATACTCCTTGCAATATATGTTTTCAAAAATATAAACATATTAATAATATATAATTTAATTATTGAATTTTAAAATGTATTACGTTATTAGTTATAAGACTTTTATTCTTAAACTTCTTTGGTACTTATCGGATTCTTTATTTTGATGAAGTAAACTCACATGATATGTTTGTGTGTCATTGTGAATTTATTGAATTGGTCATGTGTAAGTATGTAATGTGTTTTGTAATTAAATTCTTGAAGTTGGGTTAAATTGTGCTAAGAAAATTGAAAATGATGATTTTTTCTCATTACAAATTTAGATAATTCGGTTTATTCAACTATTTAACTTTCAACCCGAAAACTAAATTCTGAATACAGATTGATTTATTTAATTTTATTGGTAATATGGTTCAGTGTCAAATTTTTAGAGGTCAACCCGATTAAATCGAATTGAATAACCCACTATCCGATTAAACCAACCTGGCACCTAGCCCTACCTTTAGGCTTAAAATGACGTTGTCTAATTAAATGAGGAGAAAATGATAGAAATTCCCCTTGTTGATTATAAAAATGAAACTGAAGTAAAGAAACAAATTCTTATTGTTGTGTGTTTTGGGGTTAATTAAATTTTCACTAATAGAAAAATAAATTATGTGATATGTATAATATTTTTAGCACATAATTTTATGTGATTATATCAAAGTGTTTAGGCATTAATTATTTATTATTAATGATTACTGAATTAAGATCTCGAGCTTTATCATCGATGTAAGTTGGTGGAAGCTGCCTGCGGAGATTGGCCGCAATCGGACACTTCGTTCTTAGTCAGAAGTCGAAGGTTCCAGCACCTGAGATTGGGAAATTCACGACAAATCCAACTATTCCTTCATCTACAGCAATTTCACAGGCAACTGTTGTGGCGTCATTAATGCCGTGAACTCTGAATACTCAATCAATCTATAGTTGTTCTTGTCCGCCTTTTGAATTAGTGTCTCTGGCTGATTGGAGATTTTAATCAATCTTGTGAATGAATCTTATCCTCCTGTCAGTGGCAGGGGTTCGTTTAGAGTTTGAGCGATGAGTGCTATGGATAAAAGGGGAGAGAAATACGGGAGAAAGTACGTGGATGGCCAATCACCCACAATTTTCTCCATTATAAGTTTATAATAACCCTATTTTAGGAGACCCCTAGATTTTATTCATTTATATAAAAATTACAGTATATTCACTTATCTTATGATAACTTATCACAACTTGAGACAATATTGT
>JAULKK010303161.1:0-12421 GCA_032355705.1 Rubia peregrina
ACTCTGTTTACTAAGATCCCAAGCAGGTAATGATTCTATCTTTGTGGTTGTTGATCGCTCCTCGAAGATGGAACATTTTATTCCGTGTAGGAATACTGATGATGCGAAACATGCTGTGGATTTATTTTTTCAAAGAGAGAGTCCGCCTCCATGGTATTCCTACATATATTGTTTCTGATAGGGATGTAAAATTTGTGTCCTACTTTTGGAATACATTGTGGCGCAAGATAGAGACAAAGTTGCTATTTGCTACGGCAATTCATCCGTAAACTGATGGTCAAACTGAAGTGACAAACCGAACTCCTGCGTGCTCTTGTCTAAAAGAACCTAAAGAATTGGGAATCTTGCATTCCGATCACAGAGTTTGCTTATAATTGCACTATTCATACTTCTACTTCCTTACCTCAATTTGAAATTGTTTATGGATTTCTTCCTACTACACCTCTTGACTTACTCCCTTTGAATTTTAAACAGGTGAAGAATTTAGATGGACAAAAGAAGGCTGATTATGTGAAAAGATTACATGAGAATGTGCGATTGAAGATTGAAAAGACGAATACGCAAAATGCTACCCGGGCTAACATTGGCCGCTTCCCCATGATGTTCCAGGAAGGGGACTGGGTTTGGTTGCACTTGAGGAAAGAAAGTTTTCCGAATGCTAGGAAATCTAAGCTAAGTCTGCGTGGTGATGGTCATTTTCTAGTGTTAGAACGTGTGAATGGCAATGCTTACAAGATTGATCTTCCCGGAGATGATGGTGCTAGTGCTACTTTGAATGTTGCTGATTTATCTCCATTTACCTTTGAAGATGATTCAATTTAGAGGGTGAAACCTTTCTACCTGGGAGGGAATGATAGAGATCCAGATACGACTACCACCATAAATGAAGACATTCCACGTCTTGATCAAACATTCAAAGGTTATGTTCGTGATCCTCTAAGTCACATGGCTAGACCTATGACAAGGTCAAGAATGAAGCTTAGAGATGCTTCACTGAATGGTTCGATTGGTCGCCTTTATGATGAAGAACTTAAGAAGAAGTAGGCAAGTACTTGGATTACTTATTCAAGGTTGTCGATTAATTGAAAGCATTATGAAGAACACTATACTCTTTTTCCCATTGGGTTTTTTAATGAGGTAGTGTGATCAATGTAAACATTTATTTTGGTATTTGAACTGTGAAGAATTCGACCATGTTGGCCTTAGGAGAGCAGCTCGATATTTACAGTCCATCAAGATTTAGCATATTCAGTTTTATTCTGATTAAAATTAGATTTGGTAAGATTAGATAAGGAGATATTTTTCTAGTCTAATTCTTACCATGCTTGGACAAGAATTAGAAGTAGAATATCAATAGGATTTGATTTTTTGTATTTTAGTTGGATATGGTTTTATCTTCTTAAAGCTTCCATAAAATTTGATTCAGTTTCTACTTGTGATTAGGGTTTGATTTGGCCAAAATTCATCTCTATTTAAGGGGATGTTCAGCCAAGAATTATGCACATCTTTTATCAAATATATTCATACTTTTGAGACATTCTCATTATCTTCATTGTTGATTAAACATGCAGGCAATTTAAGTTTCAATCTCCTTTATATTCGTACCCTGTGGGCTAGACGTTTTCAGAGAAACCTTGTAAGTGTACCATGTGGGCTAGACGCTTAAGTGTACCCTACCGGCTAAACACTGCGATTCATGCATTTATTTGAGTTGGGTGAGATCCTCAAACAAGTAAAGATCCAATTTTCCACAATTCAGAGTTTTTGCAAGGAGATTTATATCAATTCGACCCGTTCTTGAAGGTGACCCATTGATGGTACGGATGACGCATGAAGTGACGCGCTAAGAAGGTATCTCTAGGATGAAAATGCGAGTCTAGGATGAATTTGCCACTGTGAGGGGAAAATATTAGGAGATCGGAGAGGTCCTAAGGGATACCGATGAAGGACCTATCGAAGATTTGAAGCTGACACAAGGAGGTTGTCAAAGATCTGAAACCAATCGGAGTTTTCGAGGAGAAATAGAGAGTAATCTCCCAGAAAGATGAAAGGCTGAGAGGAAAGTATCACCGAGGAGAAGAAAATGGTTGCCTGAAGCTGCTGAAAATTTCTTGGAGATGACTGGAAATTGATCGAAAAAGGGCCATAAGTTAGCCAAAAAAATCTGAAAAATATACAGCTAGAAGGTTTTGTTATGAAGGAAAAACATAAAGAGAGAGGGGGAAGGGATCAGGGCCAAGATCAATGAGGCTCTGGAGATGGCTAATTTATCATTCAGCATAAAGTCACTGAGGAAACTTAAGGTCATGGTCATAGTGAAAATGAGCTTTATGTTTTAGACTATGGTGCATCTACTTTATTAGCTACCGTAGAGTTAAATAAGTCGAGTGCGTCATTCGAAACTTGTCATTCTAGAATTGGTCATGTTCTGGATTCTATTATTTCTGGTTAAAGTGCTTCTATATCCTTATCTGTCTTATCAGTTTTGCCTCACCCTTTGTGATGTGCGTGAAAAGGGTAAAGGGAAACATTTATCTTTTCATACAAATGATAAACATGCTGCTTGGGAACTTGATCTAATTCATTGTGACTTATGGGGGCCCTCTCTTATTTTATCTACTTATGGCTTCTCCTACTATACAATTTTCCTTGATGATCATTCCCGACTCTCGTAGTTTTACCCACTACGCAGCAAATTTGATTCTCGAGATATTTATCACTAGTTTAAGGCTTTTGTGGAGAACCAGTTTTCTTCCACCATTAAGGTGTTTCAGAGTGATGGGGTGACTAAGTTTGTAAATGATCACTTACGCACTCACTTTCAGACAAACAACATTCACCATCAGATTTCTTACTTGTATACTCTTAAGCAGAACGGTCGGTCTGAGTGTAAGCACCGCCTCATTGCTGAGATGGACTTTTCTATGTTATACCAATCGCATGTCCCTCTTTCCCACTGGCCTCACGTCTTTTCTGTTGTCGCTTATACAATAAATCAGCTGTCCACTCCTGTTCTTGGCAGAAGATCACCATATGAAGTTATTAATAGCAGAGTTCCTATATACATTATATTTCATGTATTTGGTTGTTATGTGTTCCCTTATCTTCATCCATATGCAGCTTAAAACACACTCCTTGCAGTTTTCCCTGTATCTTTCTTAGGTATTGCTCATAGTACAAGGGATATCAATGTTTAGATCCTACGTCTAGAGAGAAATATGTCACTAGACATGCTCGATTTGATTACTATTTCCTCCCTTATGCTGATGGTTCTACTTCAAGATCTCCGTTCTCTCTGGATAACTCTACTTTTTTGGATCTCAGTTATGCTTCAGCTGATAATCTTGCTTCCTCCATGGTGGCATTTTCTCCTGCTTGGCTAGTAACTTGGGTTTACATCCCTATTGGCTCATCGATGCTATTATCCTCACCGACTAGGGCACTCTGCTCTTTCTTCTGTACAGTTTAAGACCATCCAATGGCCACTTTGACGCATCCTGCTCTTCCTATCTCGCCATCGACAAGCACACTCAGTTTGTCGTCCAGCTCATCTGCTTTACCGACCATGACATCCAGTTTTCCGACCCTTTTGTTGACCACAATTGCTCATTCAGTCTCTTCACCTCGGCCTCATTCTTATTGGATGGTTACTCATCTTGTGACTAGTGATATTTAGCATAGAGATTATTCTAACATTCTTGCTCAAGGTCTTGTTACTTCCTTGCTTGCCCAAACAGAACCTGTAGATTATCGCTCGGTCCTTCGGGATCTAGCTTGGGTTTCAGCTATGGAGAATGAGATGACGGCTCCTCTTGGGTAGCACACTTGGGGTCTGGTTCCACGACCATCAGATGCCAATATTGTTGGCTCCAAGTGGGTCTATCGCCTAGAGTATCATCTTGATGGCATGATTGATCACCATAAGAACAGTCTCATGGGATAAGGGTTTTCTCATATCCCTAGTTTTGACTTTAACCATACATTCAGCCCTGTGGTCAAAGCCTCTACTATTCGTACAATTCTTGCTATTGCTATTATACGCTCCTAGAATCTTCATCAGTTGGATGTCAAGACCGTATTTCTCAACGGCTTGCTCAATTATTCAGTTTATATGGTGTAACATGTCGGCTACAAGGAGCCGTTTCACCCAGATTATGCTTGTCGCTTGCGGAAGGCCTTTTATGGTCTCAAGAAAGCCCATTGGGTGTGGTTTCAGTTTTTTAGAACCTACTTGGTTAAGCATGGTTTTCAGTGTAGCTCGGCTGACACTTATCTATTTAATCTGTCTTGGGGATCATCATTGTTATACTTTTTTATTAATCTCAATGACATCATTTTTACAAGTAACAATTCGAATCTTCTACGGCCATTCATTGACCGCACGTATCGGGAGTTTCCCATTAAGGACTAGGGTGCTCTTCATTACTTCCTTGGCTTGGAAGTTTCACCCACTCCTTCGGGTCTTCTTCTCGGCCAAGCCAAGTACACCAGGGATATTCTTACTTGTGCCATGACTAGGGTTCGTTAGAGTCAGAGTTGTATTTACCTTATGACACTCTGATGTAATCTTCTATTTATTCTCATGAATCAATAACAAACTCATTACGAGAATTCATTCTTTCAGGCTTGTTTGTCCTAAACTAACTTCAACTAAATGTCCTAAAATAATCCTAACAAGAATAAAATCTCTGCTGCAATTTACTAGCCTTGGCCAAATTACACAAGTTGAATCTTGGCCCAATTCTATTCTTGATCAACTTGCTAACTAACTAACCAACCATCTAACTAACTTATGGTTAGTTAGTATTCAGCTGAAAATCTACTGATTACAAGGCCCATGCGGACAAATGTTGGTATTTAAAATTTACACACATGATGGTGTGTGAATATTGTGTGGGTGAAATACACATAACTAAGGTTTAGATTGGAAAATCATGGGACGAGGACAGGATGGGCCGAGAAGAAAGGTGTTCTGTCAGCGCAGGAGTGGAAGAACACAAGAAAGGAATCTAGCGTGGAGATTTTGGGATGGTGAGACTGAAATTGAATATAATCAATGGTGAGACTGAATGGGGTGAAAATATATTTCATAGCACCAAAGATAATCAATGGTGAGACTGAAATTGAAGATGGTGAGGAGGGAATCAAGTATTGGGAGACTGCTCTGAATAAGTATGTTGTTGGTGGGGATATTACTATGAATACTTTGAAACGATACATGATTAGATTTTGTTCATTTGTAACCTTGCATGAGATGTTGTACAAAAATGAAGGATAATTTATTCTGAGGTTCAAGACTATGATGGACATGGATGAGGTGCTCAGGAAGGAACCATATACCATTTTTAACATGACGATGTTATTACAAATATGGAAAAAATTCCACTGAAGAAAGACATAGTTAGATTGTTTCCGATATGGGTTAAGTTACCCAAACTTACTATGCATTTATGGGGTTATACTAGCTTAGGGAAGAATGGAAGTGCTATTGGGAAACCAATGTTCACGAATGAATTCACGGAGAATAAGCTAAGGATCTCATATATGGGGATTTTGGTTGAAATTGACATTACTCAGAAGATACCTGACTCAGTAATGATTGGGGATGTTGGGGGAAACAAAAGCAAGCAAGAAGTGGAACTGTAGTGAAAATTGCAATACCGTGGAAAATGTCTGATGGGAGGGCATGATTGCAGCAAAGTGGAAGGCAGAAATAGAGTGATTAAACTGTGGAAACCAAAGGCTGGGAAGAAGGAACGTGAACACAAGGAAGCTATAGTGGATAAGAAGAGGGATGAGGAGAAGTTTGAAAAGAATGAAGAGAGTGTAGTTAAACCAAAAGGCAAAGGAAAATAATAAAAAAACTGAATCAGGAGGTGATTTAGGTGGTTGTATAAGATATGGAGGACAGTTTTGGCTTGAGGGTGAATTAAAGAGCTTGATCATGTTCATCAGATGCCTTAGGGCACATTACATGATTATATCGTGGAATGTGAGGGGCATAAATAAAATCACTGATCAGTTACTGTTGTGTGAACTAAATGAGAAAGGAGGAAATTAATCGACAGGATGACTGCTACATATGCAAGCAATTAGTTAAAGACAAGGAAAAATTCATGGAGTGATATTGAGGGGATACAAAAGCAAATTCAGGGCCCATAGATAAACGTACGGGACGTCAGTAATGTGCTTACATTGGAGGGCAGGATTAGAGGCAATGATGTTCAAATATCTGAATTCTGGGACTTGAAGCAAATGATGGACAATACTGGTTTGTATGAGGCTGAAAGCAATGAAGATTATTTTACATGGTCTAATAGACAGGTAAATGGGACTATTTACTTGAGGATTGACAGAGTAATAGAAAACATGGAGTGGTTTCAGGAAAACCCTCAGGAAGGAGTGGATAACCTTACAGCGGGTGTATATGATCATGCAGTGGTGAAAGTATATATGCAGGAAGAAAAGAAAAAAGGCGGTAAATAATTTATGTTCTTGAATTTCTTACTGGAGGATGAAAGGGTGATTAAAACAATACAGGAAAGTTGGGAAAAACTAATGAAAGGCTGGCCAATATATAGAGTGTGAATCAAACTGATGGGGCTTCAGATTGATTTCAAAACCTATATGAAGGAAATGTCTAGAGTTAGACAAAAACTAGAGGATGTTATAATGGAGTTAAAAGAAGCACATCGAGGCCTGGTAAATGA
The DNA here is from genome assembly GCA_032355705.1 of Rubia peregrina. Classification (NCBI taxonomy): domain Eukaryota; kingdom Viridiplantae; phylum Streptophyta; class Magnoliopsida; order Gentianales; family Rubiaceae; genus Rubia; species Rubia peregrina. The sequence continues at coordinate 6,711 of JAULKK010303161.1, forward strand.
CAGAATAGATACACATAAGGTGAAAAGGGTGATAAAAGGTACTGAAGATGTCAATAAGTGGAATGAAATTGATGAGAAAATAGCTAGACAAAGAAAAAAAACTGACTGGATTAGACTGGGTGATGGTAACACTGGATATTTTCATGCTTTGGTCAAGGAGAAAAACAAAGCTACTTGTATTCAGAAAGTGGTGAGGTTAGATTGAACAGAAGTTGTGGAACAAAAGGAAATTGAAGAAGTAGTGATTGAGTTCTATGAATGGATGGTAGGAACAACAAACAGAAATCTAGTTGAGATTATGAGGAAGAGTAACATTCTAATCAATGAAGCTCAATAAAGGCTGACTGGGGATGAGAAAGAAAATGAGGTATGGGAGGCACTAAGCAGGATTGGAGACCAGAAAGCACCTTGAATAAATAGTTTCAGTGCAAATTTTTTAAAAGAAAATTGGAGAATACTTGAGAATGATATTATGGAAATAGTGGAGTATTTCTTTGTCAATGATAGGTTATACATGGCAGTAAATTACACATTTGTTACTCTAATTCCAAAGCATCCCAGAGCAAAAACAGTACAGGAGCTCGGACCAATCACATGTTGCACTACCCTTTATAAAATATTGTTCAAAGTCCTAACAAGAAGGCTGAGCAAGGAGATAAAAGAAATTGTGAGAGAAGATCAGGCAGCATTTGTGTCAGGAAGATGCATCCATGATCATATCATGATGGCTTTGGAGCTGGTCAGGGGTTATAATAGAAAAACTGGAAGAGCAAAGTGAAGATCCAAATGGACATCCAGAAGCCTATGACAAGGTTGATTGGAATGCACTAGAGAAAATTATGCGGGAGCTGGGAACCCCTAATAAATTTTTGAACTAGATAGTGATAAGTGTGAAATGTGTGTCTTTCAAATATATGGTGAATGGGATAAAATCCAAGATGGTAACTACAAGAGAGAAGTGAGGCAGGGGGGGTCCTATTTCTCCACTGCTCTTTGTAGAGTTCATGAGCAGGTGTATCAGAACTTTGGGAGGAAAAAAGGATTTCAAGTATCATTTGAAATGAGAAAACTGCAGCTGATTAATCTTAGCTTTGTAGATGATGTGATCTAACTTATAAAGGGAGAAAGTAAATTAGTTCAGGTGCTTATAGACACATACAGGAAGTTTGTTAATGCTACGGGATTGAAGGTTAATAATAGCAAATGCAATGTATATTTTGAAGTAGTGGATGATGACCAGAGACAGAAGATTTTGGAGATCGCGGGATTTGTAAAAGAAAGCAGGTGGACTGAATCTCATGGCTCTAGAATGAAGCTTGTATGGTCAAGATCCTGTGGAATTTATGTAAAAAGGTGGATAGGTTATGGATCGAATGGGTGCATGTTTATTATATTAAAAAAGGGAATATGAAGAATGTTGCCCTTCCAACTGATTGCTCATGGATACTGAGAAGTATTTGTCGAATCGGGGAAAAGTTAAGGAGATGACAGGATGGAAAAGGCAACTAGATAATGGGAAATTTGTGTCAAAGGCATATACAAAGCATTAATATCAGAGCAGATAGAGGTTAACTAGAATAAGCTGTTCTATGAAAACTGGGCTAGACCACGGGCAAAGATTGTATTATGGATGTGCTTCCATAAAAGACTTGCAAAAAATATATATATTAAAGATGGTTGGCGTGACAATTGATAGTAAATGTGAGTTCTGTTTAGAGGATGAAACGATACAGCACTTGTTTTATGGATGTGTTAGAACCAGAAAGTGTGGATGGAGGTTTTGAGATGGCTGAAGATATCATGGAGGCCTGGAGAATGGGATGATGAACTTTAGTGGTTGATGTAGGCTGCAAAAGGGAAGAATTGGAGAGCTCTAATGGTAAAAGTTGCATCAACGGAAACAATACAAGGTATGGAAATGGATGAATTATTGTTTTTTGGTGGAATGGAGAAAGAGGAAGACATTATAAGAGATGTATTAGTGTGTATAGTTTTAAAAGCATGGTAAATCTTAGATTAAGGAAGAATTGTGATAGTTTAATGGTTTTGAATGAGTGGTTGATGTATAGGGTGGGTGTAAAGGAGTTTTTTTGGTGATAAATACAAGTTACTTATTTCTCCAAAATAATTATAAATCCAGGCTTCTTTCTTTTGGGCTTCTTGGCAATTTCGAGTAGTGACCTAATTATGAATTTGGTTGTTGACATCTTCCAAATGGCTTTATGTCAAGATTACACAACCTCATTAAAAAAACCAGTGGGATAAAGAGTATTGTGTATTCTTGGCCAAATTCTACTAGGTTTTCTTCGAAATGAAAGTTATACGTTTCCAAGACAATTGGTTTTGACTTGACTCTTCTTCATGTACTTGAACAATCAATGCATTCAACGATTTATCTCTAAGTTTCTTCCCAGCTCTTGTCATCAGACCAATCCTATTACTTAGAGGATCTCTGACATAACTCTTGGAGCTTTTATCTAGCTGTGGCATGGCTTCATTTATAGAGTTAGCATCCGATTTCATATTAGTTCATGTCAAGGTTGTTTGATGTCTACCTATTATTCCCTGATTGAGAAATTTGTTTGACAATCCCGAGGATGCAAGGAACATGAGTTGGCATGTAGATCAAACTTTGGTTGGTCCTGAACTCATTAGCCATATAGTTAATGGTGATAGGTAGAAAAGAGACAGATGTGGCCTTTCCGAGATTTGGAAATGAGCCACGTAATTTGAGGCTTGGTTTGTGCACAGATGGAATAAACATGTTTAGTATTATAAGCAGCAATTATAGTCCACGACCAGTGATGGTAATGATTTACCATTTTCCGCCATGGTTGTGCATGAAATAGTAGTACATTATGATATATCTTATTATCTCCGGTCTAAAGCAACCGAAAAAAGATATCGATGAGTACTTGCCCCCTTGGTAGAAGACCTTAAACTCCTACGGGATCCGGGAATGAGGATGTATGATGGATTTCAGAAGGAGTGGTTTGAATTTAAAGTCATGTTGTTTTGCATCATGAATGACTTTCCTACATTGTCTGACTATTCAATTAAATGCCACAAGGCATGCATCTTTTGTTTGGAAGGTATAGATTATTGTCAGTTGAGGCACAGAAGTAAGACAGTGTATCTCGGGCACCACAGATAGCTTCTGACAACTCCCCGGTGGAGGAATTGGCCCACTAAATTCAATGGCAAGGTAGAGTTGGTGCCCCTTCCTCCCATTTTATTAAGCGCATCCATCTTGTATATGTTGTGTGATTTATGAAATGACTTTGGCAAGAGGAAGAGGAAACCAAAGGTTGTCAGTAGTTGGAAGAAGAATTCTATTTTTTGAGCTACTATATTGAGAGATCCTTGATGTCCGGCATATTTTGTACGTGATGCGTATCAAAAAGAATGTCTGTGATAGTTTGGTTGGTACGTGGTACGTTAATGAATATCCGGGGTAAGACAGGATAGAGTGAAGTCGAGGAAAAATATGGTTGATATGGGAAGTAGGCCTAATTTGTCCCCCGAGGAGCAAGGCTCGAAGATGTACTTGCCTCCTGCGTGTCACAAACTTTCAAAAGTTGAGAAAGACTTTATATGTTCCAGCCTAAAATGTATCAATGTCCCAACGGGCTACTCTTCATGGGTTAACAATCTAGTATCTGATCAGGGAGAGAGATTGGATAGCATGAAATCACACAATTCCCATCGTTAGATTCAAGAATTTCTTTTGGTTACGATTAGATCCATCTTGCCAACTCACGTTAGAAAGTGCATTACTCGGTTATGTCGCTTCTTGAAGACAATATGTTGTAAAGATATTAGGCGTCATAAATTAGAGGAGCTACATGAGTAAATAGTTACCGTGTTGTGCGAGTTGGAGATGTATTTCCCTCCTTCATTCTGACATAATGGTGAAATTGTTGATTCACATTGTACAGGAGATATTAGTATGTGGTCCTATTTATCTTAGATGGACGTATCCCTTCAAGAGGTATATGAAAATATTCGAGAGTTGTTTGAAAAATCAATATCACCCGGATGCTAGTATTACGCAGAGGTATGTGGCCAAGGAGGCCGTAAATTACTGCATGGATTTCTTAAAGAATAAAGAGTCGGTTAGGGTACCAAAATCGTGGTATGCTGACAGAGTCGGTGGCAAAGGATTGCAAAAGGGAACTATTAGGGTATCAACCCCCAACTAGTTGATGAAAGCACACTTATACATTGTGTGAAAATTCAAATGTGGTTCGTCCGTACATTTATATGCACATGGCCACTATAAAAGAGTGGCACTTTGGTTGGTTGGAGAAGCAAGTACTTAGAGAATAAAATCACAGTTTCAATGATTGGTTGCAGAAATTTGTATTCGGAGATAGTCACAGTGAGACCTTAAATTGGTTAGCCTTCATGCCTTCCGCAACTGTAATTTCATTCATCGGCTATGACATGAACGGGTTAACCTTCTCAACCCATGAATGAGACGCATACACTGCTACATAAAATAGTGACGCTAACTTTGTTGTAGTATTCTTATATGTAAGCAACATGAAGGATAAAAATCTCATTTATGGAAACATGGCTTACAATGGCGTTATTGAGGAAATATGGGAACTTGTCTACACAAATTTCAGGATCCCACCGTTGAAATTCAAATGGGTCGATAACAATGTCGGTGTATTGATCGACAAGCTTTGTTTTACAATTATCGACTTTAGCAGGATATGTTCTACTGGTGATCCTTACATCTTTGATTCAGAAGTTACACAAGCCATTTATGTTGCTGACCCGTGCTCTAAAAAATCAATGGTCATTCACGGAAAGATTCCATTAATGAGAGAGGTTAGTCCATCTTAAGTGTCTGACATTATTCCTCCAGCTCTACCCAACACCAGTAATATTGTCCCAGATGAGATGAGCACCGAAAGGTAGATAACACATTCTTTTTTGTAGGTTTACTGAGATGGATTCGAGGGCATATCTTATCAGATACTTCTGGCTGCCCCTATGTTAGGACTTAGTTCTTTTGAATGTATTCAAACTGCACTTTCATTTCCCACGTTGTATTTACACGTAGATCATTGCACTTATTTCCCACTTTAGTCTTGATCCAGTGTTCGATAGAAAACTATAGGAATGATGTATACTCTTTTTAAAATCAAAATCCACCAGAAGGTGGGGATACTTGTTTATGGGCTCCCCAGACACCTCAAAAGATATTACATGGATGAGCTAAGCTTGGCTCATTGGTTTGGAAAACCGAGAACAAAATGCCAAGAAAACTATGTAACTAAACTAAATGACAAGATGAAAAAAGGTCTGATTTGGTTAAGATGTCTCCACCTGAGATATCTCCACCTCTGTGTTAATATCTCGGCAGCCGGATCCTAACCTATCTACCTCTCTCAGGTTATCGAAACTAATGCCTCAACCATTCTGCCTTGTTGATGTTAATTTTGCAAAATCTGCAAGCTGGTGTGCTGTTTGGTTTTGTTCCCTGTAGCCGTGTCGAAGCTTGGCCGAAATGTTGTCAAAAGTTGTTCCAAGTTCCAGGAGCTCCAGATGGAGTTTTCAATGCCATTCTGCCTTTTTTCCAGCATCTGCACAACCTGCAGACAATCGGTTTCAACACTTAGTGGCTGGAAGTGGAGTTCCAAACATTTCCTGATACCTGATGAGATACCCAAGATCTCAGCATAGAGTGAGCTTGTTGC
>JAULKK010303178.1:0-12420 GCA_032355705.1 Rubia peregrina
CAGGGGCACGCCCCGTGTCTCACCGGTGATCATCGCATTCTTTCGGACGTATACTACATTACAAGTCTGCGAAGTAACATCATTTCTCTCGGCCAGATTGATGATAATGGGTGCAATATTCTCATTGAAGGTGGGGTTCTTTTCATTCTCAATCGAGCTCACAAGGTGTTGGCTCGGTCACTCGAGCACGTAACTGGCTGTACACGCTGCAACTAAACCTAGCTACTCCTGTGAGTCTGTTGTTGAAGAAGGATGATGAAGCCTGGTTATGGCATGCCCGCTTTGGCCATCTCCATTTCTGTTCACTCAACAGCCTCTCGAAGAACCTGATGGTCAAAAGACTTCCATCCATCGAGTCTGTGGAATAGTTGTGTGATTGATGCACAGTCGGGAACCAACACAAAACCCCATTCCCACAAGCCTTGAACTACAGTGTGAAGGAGACTTTGGAACTGGTGCATAGTGACAGGTGTGGTCCGATCACACCCTCGACCGCAAGAGGAAAAAGTACTTCCACATTCTTGATCGAAAAATGTTCTTGAAACTTCATAACTGCAAATGATTGAACGACAAATGTTCTGTTTCTCTGCTGCTCGAATACTTGCACAGGAAACTAGATGGAGGTATGACGATCTTTTTTTATGGCTTGCAAGATGTGCTAGCAGCATGATTAGGAGTAGTGACATATGATGAGAATGACACATTTATCCAGGCCATTTCATGCCAAATCCCGAGCATGAATAACCCGGTGTTGGATGAAACAAAAGCCCTTCAAGAAGCCATGATCCTTGTGGATGAGCTGAAACTCTCAACCGTTATTTCGATTAGGGATGGGTTGAATGTGATGCAAATGATCAAAGGTGATACACAATGCCCTATTGCATACAAGGTTTTGATCAAAACCCTTAAATTTCAGTTACAATCTAGCCCCGAAATAAGTCTCTTCTCAACTCCGAATGAAAAGAAGTTTACGGCTCACTTGCTTGCAGATTTTGCAAAGATGAGTGTGCTTGCTTTGAACACTTGGATGCATCCAACACCCTTCTTGTCAAATGATTCTGGATGTTTACAATAACTTGAAATGAAAACTATTCTTTTCAAAAAAAAAAATTAATAAAAGAAGGATTGGCATTCACCAATATTAACCAAAACATCATTGCATATAAACAGAGTTCCCATTTCAAACTACAATTTAACAATTCATTTAGTCAAAACATTCTAACTTCGACCATAAAACTGAACTAGTGTATAATTATAAATAAAATTAAGTGATACCTTGTTAGATTCTTACTAATATATACTGTACTTTCAAAATATGAACTTTTCACAAGTTTTAATTATCCTTAAGGAAAGATATTAAAGATCAAATATTTTTCAAACCAATTGCTAAAAGTTGAAGTGTGAAGACTACTTAACCAATTGCTGAACCTGAACCCTGTGAATCTTAAAAAATTGAACTGGTGCATCGGATTCTAGCGAGTTTGAATTGGATCCTAACATTCATACCTATCCTAGTTGGACCAAGTAAAACCTAAATCATGTTCTTTTCACTTCTGTTTAGATTAGTTGAATTGTTAGTAGTATTAACATAAACTAATACAACTTCTTCATAGTGTTCTTCTATTATTTCTCTCTCTCTAAAGTAGAGAGAGGAGCAAGACTAAACAACAGATGCTAGAACATCTAACAAGGAAAACAAAGGGTTATGCTGAGTTCTTATCACTAATCATTAGATTCTTCTTCAACACAAAAGACAATCGAATTTCACCAAAAGTAGCAGCTCTTCAAGGGCTTTCTATTGGATATCGATTCGGCCGCATGCATGAAGAAATTAGAAGATTAATCTAATTAGGGGCGGACAGCAAGCAAAGGAATGAGATTGGTAGAAGATGGAAAGTTCAATAGCTGATGTCTATGACTAGGTTAAAGGCGTGATTTTGGAGAAGGAATTTTGATTAAGTAGTCTACAAGAGAAGCAAAAAGGTTTTGGAAAGGTTTTAAAACTAGAGAAAAAAATGCTTCAACCAAGACAGAGTGGTGGAATCAAGCCAATTTCTGCAGAAGTGTTATTTCACTGATTGGCCAGTTATTATGGAGAATACAAAAGGCACAATTATGGTGGGTAAAAAGCATCAAGGAAAGGATCTAGATGCAATTGTTAAAATAAATTATATAAATAAACATGGTCCGAGAAAGTTGATAAAAAAATAGGCCAAAACTGGTGGGACGGAGGAAGTATAAGACAAGGGTTCCAACAGAGAGAATGAGTGACATTTCTTCACTTTTCACTTCAGTCTTCAGAGGATTTCTTTACTCCTCCTGGTTAAGACTTTTCCAAAGTATATAAGGAATTGGTGGTTCCTTATGCTGATCTGTCAACAATCAACCAAACAAGAAAGGGTGGGGTAGTTAGAATAACTCAGGAGGATATAGAAGAGCTTGTAGAGATGAATCAGAATTGTTTGTTGGGATCCTGGTTAGATGATAGGTACTTTAGTGATGAGAGGCTTAATGACTATTTCAGCACTTATTGGGAGTATCACTGCCTACATCCAGTATCTTTACAAGAACTTCCATGTTATCAAGTTTTAGTCTGAGGAAGAGGCGTTAGTTGCTTTACACGGAAGTTCCTATTCGGTGGATGGAGATTTACTGGCCTTCAGATGTTATGGTGCAATAATATGCTAAGAAGACTAAGGGTGGAAAAGATCAAATTCCCTATCCAAATTCATGGAATCTCAAGTGAGTGTTTTTCCTCAAGAGCTGCTATTAAGATTTCAAATCAGGCAAGAGATATTATAGATGTTGATATTGATCAACATGCCATGAATGAATTTGAAATATTTACGTGCTAAGATGTGGATAGTCCTTGGATCTTCTTTAAGTTCAAGTTTTTTTGTTGATTTGATAATTGGGGATATGGTGTGGGTGGATATTAGATACGAAAGAATGTATGAGTTCTGTTGTACATGTGAAGTAATAGGGCACCCATGTCAGAGATTCCCTATAACAAATGATGAGGATTTAGAGTATTTCATAGATAGTCATATTCAAGCACATAATGCGGTTAGGGGTACTATTATTGTCTATGGTCCTAATAAGGAGATGTTCTTATCATCCTTTAGAGCATATTTACATAGACTAACAAGAAAAAACACGAAAATACCGGATGGTTATATGGATTTAAGGTGGGAAATATATATATATATATATATATATATAGGAATTTGCAGGATGATCTGGTGCAGGAAGATTTTATGGTTTCAATGGAAAAAAGAAAATCATTTACCACAACAAAATTTCATTGGCCCTGTAAGTGCTCGAAATTTGAGTGGAGGCAGAGGTCCTTCCAATTATGGAGGGGCTGGTTCATCTCACATAAATTTTGATTCGCATTTTGTTGCTAGACAGCAACAACAGTATTCTCCTGCCCCCCAGCAACCACCAAAACAACCTCCTCCACCACCACAACAACATGACCTCCGTAATGGTCATCTATCTAATGGGCATGCGGATGGTGTTGACTCTCTGGATATAAATATTTTAAAAAAATTGGTAGATGTGGCTCAGATGGAGGAAGAGGATGATGATCATTTTCAGGTTATATATCATATAGTGCATGAGCAATATGAGAATGTGGATAGGTTGGATTAGTCAGACCAAGCATTGGAAATAAATCGGTGATGGGTTCTTTTAGTTCAAAAACAGTTATGAAAGTAGTAGCAATGGAGCTTCTGTGTTTGCAAGACAGCTTTCACGGGAGCTACTTCGGGAGCAGGAAGACGAAGCAATGAATAATGTTGCAGCTGACTTACTTGATCTAAGAAGAGTGAAAATCAATGGGGATGAAGAAGAAATGCAAGCACAAGTGGCAGTTGTAAGGTCTCAGGCAACAATGTAGAGTCAAAAGAACTAGATTTAGAAGAACCAAGAATATCCGGAGACTTCCGGGAGAAGGAGTAAAAGATTAATGGAGAAGAATGAGGCTAAAAAAATGTTTCTCCCCAAAGAAGACCATAAAGAAGAGGATGACTGCTATAGATTACAAGAAACTTTTTTAGAATCAGAAGAAGATGGCCATGCAAGAAATTTGTGCACAAAGGGTAAGTAGTTTGGTTAGAGTTTGAAGAAAACATTATGGGCAGAAGGGATAAAGCTATGGCATATGATTGGAAAGCTAATGAAAATAGTTTATCAAGCTCGAAGCCAATCCCTATTCTAAAAAAGTGGGAAAGGTAAGGAAAAGGGCTCAGTCTAAGGAGAATGATGAGGATGAAGATCAGGAATGGGGCAATTTACCACGAAAAAAGAGAATCAGGTTTCCGGTAAATAAATTCAAAATTCAAACTGGTGAGACATTTGATCTAGAAGCCAATTCAGATGAACAGATGACACTAAGGACAAAAACAAGGAGGAATGTTATCTTTGCAGGAAAAGATTTACCACCCAAGCAACAACTCAATGAAGGAAATGCAAAAGCAACTACAAGCAAAAACAAGGAGGATGGACATGAATAACTGGAAGGGGAACTGTACCGAAATAGTTGCCCAACCAAGCATGAGAATTCTAGTGTGGAATTGTGGAGGCTTTAACAACGTCTCTACAGAGAGAACAATCTTCCAGCTTGTGAAACAAAAGTCCATCCATACTTTGTATGTTTGAAACTATGCTTTCAAGGCAACATCTAGATAGGTAGCTGGAGAATTCTAGTTTCAATGGGTCTGAGTATGTAGATCCAGTCGGTAGATTAGGTGAAATTATAGTCATTTGGAAGGATAGTTTGGAAGTCTAAGTACTATGTAACGCTATAAATTATGTTTTTTGCTGATAACCAACACCAATGGGATGTTGAGGTGCGTAGGTTTTGTGTATGGTCATCTGAAATCTTTGGAGAGGCATGTAGTTCGGAATGATTTGAATATTTTGTAGTACTTTGCTAAGTATTCTGTGGTATTAGCCAGAGATTTCAACCAGGTATTATCAAAAAGAGATAAAAGAGGAGGAGCACCAATCATGAATTTAAACACTGGATTGCATAAAATTATCCAAAAGTACAACTAGTTGGAAGTTCTGAACGAATGACTGTGGTATACATGGACAAACAACAAAGAGTATCCAAATACCATTTTTGAGAAACTTGACAGAGCTTTTGGAAACAAAGAGTGGAGAAGTATTATCCCAGAAGCTAAGATGGTTACTCTACCTTTCAAAAATTCAGATTACAGTTCTCTGCTACTTGATTTATTGCTTACTGTAAATCGAAAGAAAAAGTTAATCCATCATGAAGCTTTCTGGGCTAAGTGGCAAGTAACTGAAGAAATAGTTAGAAGGCTTGGGCAGCAAATCTAGTATAAGAGCATTCTCAAGCAGATATAAATATTGGGGATAGTCTATCCGCAAGGTTTGGATGCAGACTTAGGCACCTTCACGATTGGCACAATAATTCATTTGGGAACCTACAAGCTAATATTAAAAAATATGGAGAAATAGATAGAGTATCTACAGAGAGGAACGGGGCTACAAGATAATATATCAGAAATATAGAAAACTTCACCGATACTCAAAGATTTACAACATAAGCTATCTAAATACTGGAAACAAAGGGCTAGATTGGCATGGATCAAGTTTGGTGAGAAGAACACCAATTATATCATAGCTGGGCAACAAAATGGAAAAACACTAGTATCGTACAAGGACTATATGATGGTAGTGGTCAATGGATCATTCATATGGGTAATATCTTCTCAAAAATTGTAGATCATGTTCAATCTGTCCATGTAATACCTGAATGGTACCCTCCAATGATTCAAGGAGAGATTCAAGAAGAGAATTACATGTGAATAAATGATAGAACTACTACGAAAATTCATGAGATCTCCCAACCTTTCTCACAGGAGGATGTTTGGAATGCAATTAAAATGATGAAGCCTTAAGAAGCTCCAGGTGAAGATGAACTTCTAGCAGGATTCTTCAAGACTCATTGGAAGGTGATAGGAAAATAATTATTAAGAGAAGTAATAAACATCATGAATGAAGGAGCCATTCCTTCACAAAGGAATAAAACACAGGTGGTTCTAATTCCTAAAGTGAAAGTGCTAAATTTTCCATCAGATTATAGACCTATTTCTTTGTGCAATGTTAAGTACAAAGTCAAAGAAAATATGCTGGCATGCAGATTAAAGAACTATATAGATTCCCTAATTTCCAAAAATCAAAATGGATTTGTGCCAGGAAGATCAATTACTCAAATTGTACTATTGGCACGTGAAGTTATGAGTTATATGGGAAAACAAAAAACAAAGGGGGAGGAAAGGCTTTCTAGAAGTTAAATTGGATATGAGTTAAGCTTAAGATAGAGTTTCTTGGAGAAGGCTCTATTAGCTATGAATTTTCAACATAATTGGATAAGTTAATCATGTCCTGTGTGAGTACAATATCATATCAGGTTCTCTTGAATGGAGAAAGATCGGATTTCTTTGTGCCTAATAAGGGGTTGAGACAAGGTTTCCCTCTTTCGCCACATTTGTCTATAATCTGACAGCAATTTATGTCTGCATGGATGGAGCACATAATTTTATATAACCAGAATTTAGGTTTTTCAATGTCAAGAAAAAGACCCAAAATAAGCCATCTTATGTATGTTGATGATTGTATATTGTTTACTAAATGTTCAACGCTAGCAGTTGATGAGATCGCAAAAATGGTGGATCTATAAGCAAGGTTTTCAGGCGAGCATTTGAATTTTGAGAAATCTGCACTGATGTTTAGTCCAAATACACCCACCCGTCTAAGAAAGTAAAATATACTGTAAATATACAAGGTAATCAGTTTGTAGGCCAGTTTTTGGGCATGAATGCGAGTTTCAGCTCCAACAAAACACAAATCTTAAGGAAGTTGGAAGATAAGTTCAGGCAAAGATTCTGCTCATGGAAAACAAAACTGCTTTCCCTACCAGGCTAAACATATACTATCATTAGATGCTATATACCCCTTAGGAATTTTCAGAATTCCTAACATGTTCTAGAAAAGTTGGATAAGATGATTTCACAATTCATTCGGGGTGGGGAATTAGATGGAAGATCAGTGCATTGGAAATCATTGCATTTTGTCTGTAAATTAAAAAAAATTAAGGTGGACTGGGAATGAAATCAATGATAAGGATTAATAAGGAATTTGTGGCAAAACATGCATGGAATATATTCAAAAACAAGGATTCCTTACTTAGCAAGGTATATTCAGCTAAGTATCTCATGAGATCATGCTTCATTGAGGCAACTCAAAAATGGACGAATTATTGGGCTGGAAATAGATATTATGGGCAAGGGATCTAATCTCAGAAAACTTGGCATGGAAAGTTATGTCAAGAAAGGATACGAAAATTAGTGATCAGTGGATTCCAAATCATATAAATTCACTAAATACAGATTCTATCCTTTCAGTGCACACAAATCTCAAAGTTAAAGATCTAATTTCTCATAATAGTTCTTGGAGAATGCCATTGATCAGAAGCATAATTCCAGCTGAAGCAGTCATCTATAGTATAACAATTATACCATGAGAAAACCTATTAGAGCCTGATATTCTTTTATGGTGCCCAAATAAAGATAGCTCCGGTACCACGACGGCCGCAGAGCACTAGGCCGGATTGCCAGGCCAAAATAAAGCATCTCTGGCTCACGACAGCCAGCGAATTGCAGGTCGGCTCCTAAGACAAATTAACATCTCTGTCCCAGGACAGGCATAGAGCGATAAGCCAGATCACGAGGTTAAAATAAGCTACTCTGGCTTACGACAGCCAGTGAACTACAGGCTGGATGTCTTACTAGAAAAGGTAGATCACACAAATATATACTCAGAGCCAAGTATGGCCAGAGCACAACTACAACTGTGCAGTGTAGAGAGAGTGCAGAAAGCAGCCACAATGGCAATGCAAAACTAAGGTACAAAACACAGGTACACGATGAAGCAACCACCTAACAAGGTAGGCTGCATCAACAGCCACCAAGGTCAGAAACATACAACTGTTCACTAGCAAAATACAAACATAAATTCTGTGTGTATGGTAGTAAGCAAATAAATTCTGGAAAATACATGTGCAATAGAGGTAATGAAATTAACAAATAAGGACACCATGTATGATTTCTCAAAGGAAGAATTCATACAAGTGTAAATTATATTTTCATGCCTTTGTCACTTAAATTGATGCATGATATCATGGTCGATAAGTTGACTCTGCCAAAGAAAGTTCAGCCACGCCAAAGAAAGTTCAGCCACCAGTACGCTCAAAATAAGGCACCGATCAACCCTCAACCTGAAATAATAGGGCAATAACAACCTCTCAGCATGTTCAAACAGGGCATTGATCAACCCCTTTGCCTGATCAGGCAGGGAAACTATCAGCCCCCAACCTAGGAAGACAAGGCAATATCTTAATGGGCCATCGCAAGAGAAAAATCAACCCTTTGCCTAAACAAGGCAATCTCTTTGATTTTAGACTTGAGTTCCTCAACCTAAGGAAGACCCAAATCAACAACAGGTGCAAGGAACTCAAACGGATCAGAAAATTCAAAGAGATGAAAGTGATCAAGGAACACAAACAAGACAAAGTCATCACTCAAATACAGATTCACAAAAGTTTTAGAATCTCATCTGGAACTTAGGACTTCCGCTTAAATTATCGGTATTTGTGTGGAGATTGATGAATAAAAGGTACTTCCTACAGCGATCAATCCGGCGAGAAGGAATATCATATCAGATAAATATTGTACAGATGCACAATGATTGATGAAGATGAATCTCATATCTTCATTAGTTTTGAGCATGCGAAAAGAATCTGGAGAGCCTCTACCTTTTGTCTTAATTTTGACTTAATACTGAATGCTAGTGTCACGACTTGGTTCTTGCAATGGAAAAAGCATGCACCAAATAATAAAGCGATCAGACTCTCTATATGGGAGATATGGAAGCAGAGAAACGATAAATGCCCAACAATCAACTCAAGGATCCTATGTTGGGTTGGGAGGAAGCTAGAAATTTATTCACAATTTAGGAGCAGGTTAATGTTTATGCAGATATTCAAGGAGACCTGGATCAGATGGAATCACGATGCATAAACCATCAACGGTACCGGGATAATGGTAAGATGATCCATGAAGAGGCTCAACAAGGTATCACTACATTGTCATTTGATGGCTCTTTTCGAGATAAAAGATGGTTAGGCACAACGGCGTGGACGTCCTCCAGCGAATTTCCAGGTGCAGAACAGTGAAAGGTTCTCGGTTCTGGTCTCTTCATGCAACATCACCTCCTCAGGCCGAAGCTGAAACTTGTCTAAGGGCAATGAAGAACAAGAAGATTAAATGCAATGGCACCATCTCTTCCACTTCACATCTACTTTAATTCAGCAATTTTAGCAGCGTCAATTAAAGATCCAAACAAATCTCCCTGGGAGATCAAAGGAATAGTTAATGAGATTACAATCTGCTTAGCACAATTTCCTTCTTTTAAATGTTTTAAGGTACATCGTTCATCTTTTGAAAGAGAGCACAACGTCCTTTGAGTTTGATCCAACTTTACAGGAAGATTATATCTATCAAAAGAGAAGCTTCCTTCGATTTCCAACACAATTTCAGAGAGGCAAATCGTGCAACTAATTATCTGGCAAGGATGGCAACAATGAACAAATGCGGCACCAGCTTTGAATCAACAAGAAGGCAGCAGGCTTTCCAATTCATTCTCAGACAGGATGCGCTATTTCCCCAATTTAGAAGGAAGAGGATGCAGATTTAGATACGATTTAGAATCAGTTTGGACACACGGTATATACATGGGATTAACCTAGAAACGGTAGGATTATTATTTTTTGATTTGTGGTCTGTCTGGCCACTCAGAATTTAACACGGGGGTGGAGGATTCTGAAGTGGAAACACGGACTACAAATGAGCCAAAAAATAGATTAACATTATGCTTCTCTAGGTTATAGGTTGGTCAAACGCATTGGCCTTTTGTACTTATCCAACATTTTGGGACAACAATGGTTAGGGGATCCATTAAAACAACCCCTGCTCATCTATGATGAGCTTTTGAATCAAAAAAAGAAGATACATGTTGACTAGAAGTTACATATTTCATAAGTTTAGCCTTCTATCAACCTGATTATGGATGTTGCATTTCGATTTGATTTTGGTTTCTTTTTATGAAATTTTAAAGTACCTGGTTTTAGTTTTGAAAGATTTGATGTTAAGGTTAAAACATTGAGAGTTTATATTCATAGATGTTCATTATAAAATGCATAATTCACAAGTTTAACATATTACTAACCAGATTATAATACATGTAATGGTTGCTAAAAGACCACTTCTTTATCAAGAAACATTAATATTTTAGAATAAATATTGTAATGAATGCAGCCTAAAATGTGACATAAAATGAAACTTTTAAGAATTGAATTACACTTGAAATGTAAAATAAATAAGTTGCTGAAATGATTCAAATGATATGCTATTTTAGTGTTTTGGTACCAAACTCATTTGTAGAGCGTTTTCCTTTCTCTAATGCCAACTTGATCCTTGCACACCTTCCTTTTTTTCTTTGCATACTTTGGATCAAGTATGTTTGTTGTGACTAAAATTGATGCGTTGAATGCATCATTTTGTTCTGTGGCACTTGATTTTCTAGACAAGATTTGCTGAATTGCAGTTATTTCTTTGCCTAGTGCATCTTCGAGAATCCCTCTAGTATTTACATTGTCTTCACTCTTCAAGACCAGGTTGTATAATTTCCTTTCCATTTAATAATGCCATGGTATGATGTCTTTCAATATCTTTGTTGTCGGGTCTATGTTTTGCTTGAGGTATTTATCCCGAACTGTTTCTTAACATTTTTTCCATCTTGTAGCAATGTATTGTAGGGGTATTTGGGAAATGGAATGGAGTTGAAAAACTTTAATGGGGGTTACTTCAAATGCCTTGCATAAAACAATTGAGCTCAACCGATTCTTTCTTTTGAACATTATTGATTCTTTCACTTTTGGGTGCTTCTTCCAACTTACTTCAAACGGATTGAAATTTTCACCGTTGTGGCTTTACACTATTGTTGTTTCCCTTGCGACGTTGAATTCCTTCTTGAAGTCATTATACAGTTTGAGATTATAGACCTTGCATGCATGTTTTATAAGTCTAGCATGACTACCATGGGCAGATTTTAGAATGGATTGAGCGTAGTTGTGTCCAGGTGTGCTCTCTATTCTTCTCCATTCCTTGATATATTTCTAAAATAGAATCAATAATTAAGTGAGAGATTTTGTTTTACTAGCATTGAACAAGATGGCGTTGTTGGTACTCTCACTCCTTTGTGATGCTCGAATTTCGGCTGAGAAAAAATATGATGTGTTCATTTTATGTGGTTCTTTTGGGACATTTTGGACATACTTTTGTATACTTTTTTTCTCTAGATCTTGTATTTTGCCTTGAAATTATCTTCGGAGAGTTAAGAGCTACTTTTGCGCTCTTACTAATTTTCTAGGGAATTTTGTGTGACGAGGCAATGGTATGAATATTTGAAGGCTTGAAGACCATCTTTTGAGGTTTGAAGAGTAGATGATATTAGAAGTGAAGAGTTGAAGAGGAAGACATAGACAAGAAAATAGAAGTTTTGAAGATGCAGCAAATGTTACCTACCGCGAGTCGGGATGACCCTGTCGTAGGTCGTAACACCTTCTCTAAAGTGGCTTAATTAATTGATTTTTGTTTACTATAAATACCAATCTTATCCTCTCATTTCTAACTTCTTCTTCCCCGACTTTCCCCTCTTCGATACCCTAGTTTCTAATTTATTTTTAACAATTTAATCTTTGATTACATTTATCTTAATTTGGATTATTAGAATGGATTGTAGTAGCTAGGTTACCAATTGGGAGAAATTTATTGAAGCTTTTAAACCCTTGTAGTGATAATATTCATTTCACTCTTTTATGTGCATTGATTACTTATTGAGAGGTCGTCGTCGTACCTCTCAAATATGTAAATTTTAAGCCATTTTGCTTACTAAATACAACTAAGTAGATAGTATGGCAAGTCGGGGTCATCCACGGAGAAGAGGGATATTCCCAAGCATTTATGCATACAAGGGTGAATATAAGCCTAGATATATATATATACATATTGATATAAAAACAAGTAAAATGGGGGTTTTGGTTGGTTGGTTTCCTAAGTTATGAAAGTAAAACAACACAAATATCAAAGTTATGTAACTATATATGCTAATCATGCAACAACCAACTAAAAAGAGTAAAAACTACAAAGACAAAGTCTTGGGGGCAATGGATTTCTGCTTCCGAACCTACTATCTATCCTTAAATCCACTACCTATTCACTACTTTAACTACTTGTTGTGAAGATAAATCTTCCACCCTTCTTTGAT
>JAULKK010303188.1:0-12419 GCA_032355705.1 Rubia peregrina
CCAAGTCGGAGTAGTCTAGTCGACTTACTCTCGGTGTATCTGTGATTAGTATTAGACTGGTGGACTTTGGTTGGCCAGGACATTACAATTCTGGTCGATGCGAGTTACGGATGCTTTACCTGCTGGATAGTTAGATGCTCTAGGGCATTAGACTTTAGGATGTTAAGATCTATTCCTTCGCACTTTTTTAGTTTAGAGTTATAGCGTGTTACCGCGCTGCGGATACAGATTAGGTTTTCGGCTTATTCTGTAATCTAACAAATTGCTTCCCTTTGAGGAAATCATATTATTAGGGTCTGGGGAGCCTAATAAATATCCCCCCACCAATGGTGGTTTTCATTAAAAAAAATATTACATAGAAGTAAGAAAGAGAAAGGATTACGGTTATGTTCTTCTGCCCCATCGATGATAAATATTCTGTTACATATTTGGAAAATAAAATTTGGGTGTATAGGGAAGCACCACGTTCGAGCGGATTTCAATTTGGAGTTACGAGTAAAGTATTTACTTTTTGCACTTAGATCCCTCATAGAAATTATGAAATTGTCGAATCATGAAATTGGTGGCACCAAAATTCAATTGAAAAATATATGATTGCGACTTTGTAATTTGGGCATGTATGGGTGAATGGAAGGGCCTCGAAAGTCACATTCGATTACTTGTACACAATTTTGGAAAATTACACTTTGACCCAAAATTGTGTTTCTCCATTATCCATTACTCAAAAATACATGATTTTTGTTATTGAAACATTAATATTAGGTAAATAAAGGTTGATCATTCATTAATTTAAGTTAACCTAGTTATAGTTACAGGCAACAAAAGATGTGAATGATTTTGAAAGTCAAGAAAAAGATAATTTAGGCTTGAGCAGCTGCGTCAATCTCATGATATTTTTGGCAAAACTTTTTGCCACATATTTTTGAAATATTGGCGGGGAGATTGAATTTTAAAAATATTAACACCTATTTTATCACAAGTTTTTAGAAAATAAGTGCTTAGTATAAATTTTAGCTTTGAGCAATTGGGCCCAACCCATGAAAAGTTTCATAACAATTTCAAATTCTTAGTGGAATTTTCGTATTTGTCAAAAAAAATTGATGGGAAGCTTAAATTTTTTGGTGGGAAGATTAATTTTTAATAACAATTTTGCTAATAGCGGCGGCGCGCAGCTACATTCAACCCATGAAATTTTTCAAACAATTTATTTTAAAAAAATTCAAGTGGGATGATCGAACTTTAAAAAAATTAAAAAAGGTTTTGCACCATTTTTTTAAAAACCTATGTTAAATTTATACCGGATTTTTTTAAATTTACACTAGTTTTTTGAAAAAATCGTGCCAAAACTAGTTTTAAAAAATATGTGTTAATTTAACATCGGTTTTCAAAAAATCGCCGTTAATTTCACATAACCGGTGCTAATATCATTTGGGCACCGATGCCAAAACACCGGTGCTAGAGGGGGGTCTCTGTGGTAGTGCCTTCGTGTTCACCATTTGGAACTTCACGAATCATTTACGTTTACATGGTCCATAGTTGGACTCCTACTAACCCCATTGCTCGCTTTCCTCCAAAAACCATATGCTTCTTGCAAAATAAAACATGCACACCAAGTGTAATAGTGTTCCAAAACCAAAAACTAAAATTTGGAAAACACACCCAAAAAAATATTTTTGAAAAACTAACTAAACAATTTTTTTGAAAGTTAAGTTTCCTCCCGAGAAACTCCGTATATTTAAGGTCATCGGCACGACCCTAATGTTATCCACAGGTGCGGGTTTGTACCCCACCGCCATAGGTTACAAAAAATGGAGAGGTGGGGTGATAAGCTTCCAAGAGGAAGATGTAGTACATGAGGAGTCAACCTTACAGGAAATATGTGGTTTGGAAGCTTAGCATATTCAATTGGCTTCTCTATGGTTTCCTCTAAGGGTTCCGAAAATGTGGGAATTGGTTCTATAGGTGGACGTTGGGGTGATAATATGCAATATGATGAATTAAGTATCATCATCCCTTCATCAACTTCTTCACTCTTAACAAACCACTCACCATCCCCTTTGGATTCATCTACCAAATTCTCAAGCTCAAGTAAGGATGGTTCATTTTCAAAATATTGAGTTTCTAATTGGCTCACCCTTTCAATCAAATCACTCACTTGCCCCTCAACTTTCTCAATGTTTGAGAATAATTTAGTTCCCAAATCTCTAATTTTGCGATGCAATTGTGATTGGAGTAACTCACTACTCTGGGTCACATTAGCTATAGCCTGTGAAATTTCTTTATAATCCGATTTGGGAACTAATCCCAGGGATTGGGTTTGGGACAAAGCTTAAGTTGGTGAATACCAATTATCAAACCCAAAGTGTTGGTTTCCCATTGCATTTCCATACCACGAATTTCAGTTACCACTAAACCTTAAATTTGAAAATTTGTAGTATGGGTACAATTCTTGATCCCATCGGCCTTGGGAACCAACAACTCCTAACTCTCTCTCTCATTTTTAGTCATCAAAGAGCAAGACTCCGTAATGTGGTTGCTGGCATATCCTACAAAATCTAACTCATTGAGCCTCTCTCCTCCCATATTCACTCAACCATGGGTAACACTATGTAGGATGATCATAATGACACACCCTACAAAGTTTCATCCATTGAGTACTTTCTCCCCACATTTTTTTCCAATTATAAACACAAACAAAGAAAACACACAAAGTATGTAATCATAGTGCAAGGGTCCTCGGTTTTCACCAAAAACTCAAGCAGTACTTATTTCAGTAAAAAAATAATAAACAAAGAATAACACTAACTACTCTACTAACCGGTGTGTCCTTAAACACACGAGAGGAGGCTGTATATATTTTAAGGGTCAAAGATAAAATTCATAACGTTGCTTCGATTCCTATCACTTAGCTACAACCAACGGTAGATAGTGCCAAGTACCGAGGTCATCCACAGAGATGTTAATAGTTTAGAAACTAGCTATGCAAAATCATGGTCGGGTCATCAATTTTACCAACTCTTAGGAATAACGAGTGTTGTGAAAATAATCATTGGGGGATTTTTCAACTATCAACTACGACCATGCAATCAACATTGATAAAAACTATATTAACTAGCACTTGGGGGTATTTGTGTAACATGATCGATAAATTTCTCTTATCCTCGATTCTTTCCATATAAGAATATATAAACCTATATAATGGCTATGTCAAATAGTGTGGAGATAACCAGATATTTCCCTTGTCTGTCATGCCAGGCACTACCACCAATAGATGTTTATCTGATTGTCTCCATAATTAGGGATGAGCTCTAATCCAGTGACTCTGCAGACCATCCTTGACCCTTTCTCTCAATGTTAACGCTCCCCCGCCTAGAGGAACAAAGTCCACCTTAAGGGATAATGCCTCAGGTAGGTCGCAGCTGTTAGATATAAAAGTAAGGCAATTACATCCCGGACATTCCACTATAGATATCAATCCCTAGGCCTAGAGATGCAAAGGGAATTGATAACTTGTGATAACTTTAACGTTGGAACAAATTTGTGATTTTCCAAGCGGCACAACCCTAGTTGCTACAAACAATCATGCTCAATCTATCAGGGTAAGCCAAGGGTTTCCCCTCATTGGAACTTGACAAATCGACCTCCCAATATGTGATTCCCCTGCCACGAATATCCAATTATAATTACAGTTTAACACATGCAAACATATTTCATCGAGGTAACTCAAATGCACTAATCTCACCGGTGTTCTTGAACCTACTCAATAATTTTTTAAATCCAATGGTAGCAATGATATCTAACGTGATTTTACACTACCATACATATATAGATGCATCACAATAACGGCATAGCATAAATCTCCAAAGAAGGTAAAGCACAAATATTCATAGAAATTTAGATAGGAGAATCTATATCTCAAAAGGCCAAATATCAAAAATTATGAATACAAATACACCGCAAGTTTAATTAACGGTTCCCTAAAATTTATATACATGGCAAACAATAAGTTAAATGCCATTAATCTTGGAAAATAAGGAAAAGAAAAGAAATGAAAAGAGAATGAAAAGAGAAGAGGAACTGTATATAGAGAGAAAGAGAGAGAGAGAGAGAGAGAGAGATCTCCACATCCTTCTACCTATAGAGAGAAATAAAACATGCCTACTTAATTAACCCTAGAAGACTAAAGGCTCCTGGACATAGATGTAAGGAATTGAGCCCAAAATATAGTCTCAAAATAGAGCAAAACCCTAGTAGCCGCAATAAGCACGGGGGGTGCCTCGTGCCACGGCCCATATTTCTTGTGTATTTGAAAACTGAATAGGGTGATTCATGGTATGGGTACCATTCTTGTTCCCATTTGTCATGTATCATATCAAGTTCCATTTATCTCCCCTAATAAATCAACCAATAGCAATACTCTGTCGGGTGATCATAGTAACACACCCCCACAAAGTTTTGGTACTTGGATATTTTCTCTCCACATTTCTATCTTCTTCAAATTAAGAAAAACAAAGAAAAAGGAGAATTTATAGTTGTAGTGCAAGATTTCTCAGCTCACGCCAAGAATCAGCGCAATACCTACTCCGGAAAATAACAAATATATACAAGAAAAAAAACTAACTACTCAACTAGCAAGCTATGCAAGTTAACAGTTAATTATTTAAACTAAATCCCTGGTAGTAGCGCTAAAATTTAACATGTCTCCCCACGGCGTTGTTAAACTCATTTAGAGGCTTGATTAATGTCAAGATGAAAGTTTATATTGTTGCTCCCGTTACTACTACTAAAAAAACTATAGGGTAGTAGCAAAAAGACTTGGGTCGTCCACAGAGATGCCGGGAAATTAACAGTCAATTATACAAAGCCACAATCTAATCACGTGTCAGGAATAGCTAATGTTGCAAAACAAGGTTTTTTGGAGGGGTGGAGGTGGGGTTTGTCTACCAACCACAAGCATGCAAGAACACAAGAGTAAAACTATATGTTGCTAGCACTTGGAGAATATTTGTGTAACATGACCGATGAATAACTTACATCCTCAATTCTATCACATACAAGAGATATAAACCTATCTTATGCCAATGTCACATAGTGTGTGGATAGTTAGGCATTTTCCCAAGTCTCTCACATAAGGTACCTTCACCACCATTACATGTTTATCATACCACCTCTATAAGTAGGGATGCGCTCCAATCCTTCCGACTCAGCATTTCATCCCTGTCATCTCACTTCCAGTGCTAACTTAAAGGAATGATGCCTTGCATAAGTTGCTACTGTTAGACATGAAAATGAGGATAATACATCGTGGGCACTCCACTATGGTACCAATCCCTAAGCCTAGAGATGCAAAGGAGTTATCATCTTGTGATGGCTCTAGAGGTGACACGACCTTAGTCGCTATACAACAACTCTAGTAGCTACTAAGATCATGCTAATCTATCGGGGTAATCCAAGGTTTCCCCTCCTTAGGGATTAGTCTAGCACCTCCAACATGAAATTCCTCACAATACTAGCCAATTAGAACTACAGTTTAACAAATTGTAATGGTACTCTCAAGGTAATATGAATGCACTCATCCCCTCGGTACTCTCAAACCTAAAATAGCCATAATATAGCACTCCTAATATAGCAATGAAGCCTAGCACAATATTATACTACAAATGGATATATGGAAGCATCAGAGAGCATGGCATAGTATAAATCTCAGAAGAATATAAAACCCCAAATCAAAAACAAATATTCAAAGGCAATAAAGATAGGGAAATATAATAACCTCAATAAGTCAACATCTAATCATGAATACAAATATAGATCCCCAATAAAATTAACTACTCCTTAAGAATTGAACCCAAGTATTTCATCGGATTCAATGCCCTTGGACAAAACAAGAATAAAAGAAAATGAAAACCCACAGAGAAGAGTATTCTCTTTTCTCTCTCTACCCTACTCTTAGAATTAGAAGAAAACTAAATCTCTCCTAAACCTAGTAGACACAGGCTTCTATATATAGTAGTAGCAAATTGGGCCTTGAAAAAGGCCCAAAAGTGAATAAAACCCTAGCAGCCGTAGGCACGGCCCAATTTAGCTAAGTCTGGCATGGCTCTTTGTGTGATGCGGTTGTGTTGCCATGGCTTTGTACATCCTGTATTGTCTGGGATAGCCCACCGGCCGATTGTTGATCTCGATTAGTTGAATGGTATGGGCCATGTAATTCTTCATGGACTGCCAACTGGTTGCATGATTTTCACTTCTGAATGGCACTGGAAGGGTAAGTCCTTGTGGGTCATCTGCTGGGAGTCAATTTCTAAGAAAAATAATGGCGCGACTGTGTCAATATTAGTACCCTATGGGCTGGTCTTCAAATGATGTTAAGGAAATAACACGGGTCATGTGAAAAGTTATGGCTCATGTCTATACTTAGCCACACGGAGCTTCATGTAGGCACGGGCCATGTTGAACTGAGTGGCCCCTATTGAGGGTTTGTAGCACGATCGTTCTTACTGGAACAGCCCATGCTGAGGGTCTCTGGCACTGACTAATTATCTGGAATAGCCCGTGTTGTTTGGTGCGGCCGTGCCTGGTTTTCAAGAGTTGGACTTTGACTCCCTTATTTTTCTATCTTAATTCCATCACTACCACATTTTGACCTCGTGGCCTTCTATATAGTACCATCCTTTTGAATGTCCTTCTAATATCTACTACCACCTTTGCGGATGGCCATCTACAAAACTATGCCGAAGTGCTCATGATCCACCTACTAATAAGCTCACAAAAGAAGATCTAGGTGCTCGTGAGGACATAGCGTCTATTAGACCCAATTAAGTCTATTGAACTCAGGATTTAGATAAGAAAACCAATAATGGTCATCTAAATCCTTTGTAATGTAAACCTAACTAAAAATAGAAATCAACCAACAGAATCATAATAATAACCATGTATATAGGTGCAGATCAAATGGGCCGATGTTTGTTGGAAGACTGGGCTGTGTGGTTAAGTTAGGTTGGGAAAGTCAGTCATACTTGGGTGGACATCCGTTGCGATAATTGGCCCGATATTTCAAAGGAATGAAGTCACCATATGTATGGAATGCAAGGTACCCAATCATAGTTGTTTACATGTCCATTTTAATCCGAATGGCCAATTTTGTTAACTTTTCCTTTTGTCACAATTAAAAGAGACCCTTTGAAATCAATGCCCTTGACATGGACAAGTTAAGAAAGAAATCCATGAAGATGTTATCCAAAAGTTGGCGAGAACACAAGTACCCACTTTCTAAATATTTCATATTCTCCAATAAAAAAAAGTTATCATCCATGGCTAACTTACACATATATTCAACTAGAGAGTTGGGAAATCAATAAAAATAATAGCCTTAGAGAATGAGAAAAGCGTTATTCAACTATAAATCACATGGTTTGAATTTAGATTATGTGTTGTTGATGTCACATGGTTTTTGTCTTTTTTTGTGGGTATGAGGGAAGGGGAAAAAATACAATTCTAAGTTGAACATAACTCTACATCGGAAGAGCTATGGAGGTTATGGATTGGCAGCACTTGAGTATGTAAGAGAACAATTAGAACAAGATGTTCTACTAGCAATGGATGGGGAATGTCCGAGGAAAAGGAAAAGGCATCGGTTTTTCCGATAGATGTCGATGAAATTGATCAGTGCGATCTATTCCTCAATCCCATGGGGGAAAAAGGAAGGTGAGTTTGACAAAGATAAGGCCATTGAACTTGTGGGAAAAAGGGTATGTGTTTTATTAGCTTTATTTATTGTCGTGTAGCTATTGGATTTTTGTTGTCCCTCAAGTTGTAGTATTCATGGTCTTTATATTCCAATGTCTTAGTCTAAATTAAAACAAGGTCAAATGGAAGGTCAATTCATTCCCACCGGTAAGCAAGACATCTTGTGAGAGGTAACAAGAAAATCTGATCACCCGGGACGCGCTAGAAGGGTTGGTGCGTTCATGACACAAAGAGAGAGGCTTTTGAAATTGTCACCTACATTAATTTGATTTAATTATTATTAATTAATTTTCATTCACATAAATTATTACATGAAACAAGAAAAAACATGGGAGTGTGGGTACTACGTAATGTTATACGCGGTCAAGTGCGTTAAAGATATCCCGTTAGATTTTCTGGAGACTGATAAAGTAAGTGTATAGTTCATAAAATTCAATTAATTTTTATTCAACGATAAAATACCAGCCTACTCAAACTAATTTCTTATATTTTTCCAAAGGAATACAATCCGTATTCACAGGATGATATCAACGTGGCAAGAAATTGTTTGGCGAGACATCTAACAAATGTCTGATCTACAACTATTGGAAGAACTAACATGTTAGTAAAAAAACATATCTCAACACTCTTGACACGTATTTTGCAGAATAGAATTTGACTATTTTCTATTCCTATCTATAGATAGTTTCTTGATAAGCATTGTCTATAGATTCTTGTTGAAACTACAATCATGTTGTATAGGGTTAGAATTCTATAAAGTTTAGATGTTGTGTGTGGAATAGAATCTACGTTATTTATATACCTATATATAAATAATTGCAAATGTTGTGTGTCGATACTTTTTTTAAACTCATAAAATGTATTTGAAAGTCATTGGCAACATTATTGGTGATTTGAGGCTATTTTAGTTCGGGTTTACCAAGGATTTAAATATAGTCCATAGTATCTTAAACTACAAATGAGTTTGGAAGTGAATCCCAGGTTCTTGTTGTGTGAAACTGAAAGCTCAATTCTTAATTTCCTAACTAAGAACTTTTACAGTCAATGACATTTACAAACTCGTAACTATTAATCAGTAAATAATGAATTGTAGACTAAAAACTAGGTTTTGAGCCGATATTCAACCCGATTTTGGTACCATTTCATTGGCTCCGACATTAGTCCAAGTATTGGAACCTGGTGTAGCTTCCATTGCCGGAAATGTCAAGATGAGTCGAGGTTTCACTTGGGTTACAAACTCATAATTGTTTTAAAGGCGGTCCCTCCAGGTGAAGGAAGACGGGGGAAAACTGCCTTTTATAGCATCATTTAAAAGCATTTATATGAACCACCTTTTATCAGGGAGAACCAAAGGCGGGGCCAGAGAATTCATCTGCAAGGTTCCATCTCTAGTTCGATAGAACTCCCTTTAATCCACTCCTTCCCTCCCACACTAGTGAGACTGCGGGCTAGGAAAGAGTTGCACGAGAAAAACACTACAGTGAAGATTAAGGGACTCTGTGATATTGATACTTTAGAGCAATGCATTAAGCATGTTGTGGGTATTTTTCTAATGATTGTCGACGATAAGCATTTGTTTCCAATGCTTACTGAGTTTGACGAGATGTCTCATTTGTCAATGTTGAAGGGGATTTAAGAAAAGGAGTATGACAAGTTCATAGAAGATAATGTTGAGGTTGAGAAAGCTATAGCGGAGAAGCATACTAGGGATATGATTGAAGAGTTTCTGCAATAATCTCTGTCAAATTCAGAAGTGTTCAGTCATACTAGTATGCCCGTGGGAGTTGGTAAGGTGTTAGCTCATGATGGTGTTGGGTGTTCAGTTGTGGATACGAAAGATTAGGATGGAAGTTTTAAATTTTGACGTCTTAGATTTTAGAAGGCCATTTGTCAGTCCTTGTTTGTGTATTTTGTGGGATGTTGTTAATTGAAATGTTTTTTATGTTTGTGGTTCTAATGTTTGTGATTGTTTCTTTCATCTTTGTAAACCAATAATGTCGGGACGCGTTTCATGGTGTTTGCAAGGTAGCATTAATGGTTGGTCACTTGTGTCGCTGGCAGGTAGTGTTCCAGGTGTATGGGAAACTGAGACAAATTACATCGCTGCTTTGTTATCATCTTTTTCCATTACACTTTTCCACGATAAATTCTTAGTTTACGAAAAGTATTTTACAAGGAGAGAGATTTAGGGTTCAAAATAGATCTCTCACCGGCAAGTAATTTTTCCAGGGTTTAAGCGAGGTTGCAATGCCCTTCCCTTTTTATTTTTATATGTAGTGCGTTAATGGGCTTTTGGTTCAAAGTGGGTCGTAAGTATTTTTTTTATAAATATGTCTTTTTTTCCCCAATGAAAGTGAAGTTGGCTACTTTCCTGGAGACCACATATGTCTATTAAATATTGATTGATTCCCTAGGCTATGTTATGCCTATATGACGGCTTTCACCCCAGCATATTTAAACGCATGGGGATGGGTGTCTTCAGCAACGTAATTCATGAGTTTTGTGATGCAACAATTTTTTACTTAGAATGTTGGTTTTATTTGTTGTTGTGGTTGGGCATCTTGATGGGTTTGGATGAGTGTAATTTTGATAAGATATGTATGGATTTATATTTTGTTTATTTGCATAGTTTTGGTTTTCTTAGATTTGATGGCTTATGGCAGGATCGACGAGTGGTATTAGCAAATAAAAAAGGAAGAAAGATAAAGGTTTCCAATGTCATCCGAGAAACCCGTCAAGTGGGCAGGGAAAAAATAATATAGGCTTCGTCTCCCAGCTCCACCCCCAATGATGGTTGGGAGGAGGAAATGTAAAGTGCAGTTGGTGGTTCTAACCTAATCAGTCACCGATACTTATTTCATAATGGCTCGTCATTTTGAGTGCAGCAATCTCATTTTTGCTTCACTTATTTTGTCGAACTGTTATAATAGTGGTGTTCCTGGGGGCTGCGCTATTGTAAAAATAATGGGGGTGAAATTTATGCTCTCATTTATCGAAAGGATATATAGGGCCTATTTAGGCTTTATACGTGTGTTTATCATGATCGGATTTTATTCCGCACCATTCAAGATTTCTAGATATTATTGAGTTGTATCTTTGAAAGTTTTAGGTTAGGCTAGTGTGTATTATCTAAATTTTTTTAGAGTTTGAACACTGTATACTTTACCAATTCTATTTTAATGTATGGCCATCATTATATGGTGGCCCTGTTTCCGTTTCTACTCGAGGTCTAGGTCTTTTATTATGAGGATGGGTTTCTACCATGATAAGCTCTTTGGATTATGCAAGGATCTTATTATATGTCATATGACAGTTCTATTTATTTTTTGTGGAAATGATTTTTCTTACCACTTTATGAATGAAATTATATGTTGTGCGAGGTTGATGCTAGTATTTTTGCGTACTTGATTGTATACGTACCTTAGTTATAGCAAAGTGACGATGTGATGTATTGTTGCCGTGTGTTTTGAATTGGTTTATCTTGTTTCCCTCGTTTACTCCTACATTATCGAGGTTTTCAGGTGTGTATTGTAGTTGGCTCTACCAACCATGTCTTATGGTGTCCAACTGTTATTTGTTAATTATGTCCGCTCGTCATATTCCCTTTCGCTATCACGCTTGGTGGCTTCCTAGCGTATTATTGTTTCTCTTTTGGCATGAAATCTTGCCTCCTCCAATTACTATGAAGGCTTGAAAATAAAAATAAATTGATCCCCCTAGACGGGTAATGTGGGGGATTCCTTCTAGAACAACATAGTATCTGGAATCGATGCAATGTTTCATGCTAGCTTCGTGAAACCTGTCGAACAGGGTCCCGGGGAAGTACCTGAGATTTACCTCAGATGCTTAAGTCAGTGTATGATGAATATATGAATAATATTTGGAAAAATACCATTGCCCTTCTAATTTTTCAGATCATCTATATAAACCTGGTATTTAACGTAATCTTTGTTGATCGTGACCATGTTTCTAGATCGTGATTTCGGTGACACAATCGTGGGTGAGAGTCATACTTGTTTGGGTTTACATGGTTTGCTAGATACAAGGTTCTACCTTGGCTTTAAGCTTCGTACCGCTAGAGAAGACTTAGCGAAGTCCTCTTTTCACTAGACATGCTGCCTTTTTCCCTAGTTCGTTGGGTTCAGAGTATATCTTTATTCGGGACTTCACATGACTAAAGGGGATGTATACCAAATACCATATAGGATTCGTAAGATATTGATGTGTCCATTTCATATGGTTATTTTGGGATCTTTTTGTATTCATTTTGGTACATTTTGGTGCTTTGAAGACTCTGTTTTACCTCGAATTCTTATTATTAGAGCTGAGAGAAACTTTATCCCTTCTGACACTTATAATGAGGATTCTGTGAGACGAGATATTTGAAGACGTTGAAGACTCCGTTCTGAAAACTTGAAGACTTTTGAAGACCCGAAGAATGAAGAAAAGAAGACTACATGAAGACTGAAGACCAAAGTTAAAAGGGCAAGTTATGCCTAGATTTACTATTCATAATTCTTGTAATATAAATACTACATTTTCTTCTTCTTCTTGGGGAATCTCTGCAGCCCATTTTTGGAAGCTAAGAAACCTTAGTTTTCCATTTCTTTCATCTTTGTTCATCTTAGATTCTATGTTTAAATTGTTGTTGTTAATTAGTATGATTAGTA
>JAULKK010303207.1:0-12419 GCA_032355705.1 Rubia peregrina
CGTGCGGGATAGCCGTGTCAGCAGGGCGAAACCGCACGCGCGGTTAAGGTCTCTGGCGCGCGGTCCAGCGCGCGGTCGCGCCCATTCAGGAGTCGGCCGCAGGTTTTCTACTCTGAAGCCTCATTTTGCCATGTTTTCTGGCGCTCGGCCGCGCGGTCTTACGTGCTGGCAGCGCGCCCGGTCTTTTCACCCAGCTCGTCAGCCGGCCGTTCTTCCGTTGCTCCGTTTATGATTTTCTGTTGCTCCATTTTGAGAGTTCTTGTAGTCATTTTTATGGTCCTCGAGAAGACGAATCCAATGGTACCATCCTTGAAGGATGGTTCTTCTTATATATTTCTCAAAACTCTACTTTATACTTTTGGATCACAATCAATCCGCCTCTTTGACTTCCTTCTATCTTCTACCACGTTTTGACCTGTGGCCTTCATTATTCTACCATCCTTGCGAATGGCCTTCTTCAATTATAGTAACAAAATAAGCTCACATGTAAGCCTTCAAATCTTCAAGAATTACCTCGTCTCACGGAATCCTTATTACAAGTGTCAAAAGCGATAAAGTCGCTCTTAACTCTAGTAATAGAATTTCAAGGTAAAATAGAGTATCCAAATCACAAAAGCCTAACAAAATGAGTATAGGAGATACCCAAAATAATGGTATAATATGGAAACACCAGCCCAACCAGCAGCTGTACACACCTCACTCAGTTATTAGCACTGCTAAGTTCATTAGCATCCACCAATACACAGCCATAAACACCTTCAGCTACAATTAAGCACTCTCAGTTCTCATCCCTTTATTACTGTGTCTCAATGCTTTCCACAAAATTACCAACCAAGCCCATTACATAAGAACCTCACATGAGCCCTCCATTCGTGTCAAATTATTTTATAAGGTACATCATACCAGCCTAGTACAAAGTTACAGCAGAAGACACAAGTAGGCAAATCACCTACGGCTTTAAAAACAATGTTTTTTCACCAATGTTGTGACTTAGGTAGGCAAATCACCTGTAAATTAGCGAGTTGGAACAACTCATCACTCATGCGACACAAGTAAGAAAATCAACTACGGATTTGCAATATTTGGGTAACTAACCCGACCTACAACGAAAGTAGAAAAATCACCTACTCCTTCGCACATTACGGAACTATTACTTGCCTAGCGACACAAGTAGGATACTTTCCTACTACTTCGCCTTTAAAGTCACAAATCTAGTCATGTTACTGTCTAACTTGACAAAAAATCTACAGAAGTGAAAACACTTATTTATAGACTCAAACAAGAGTAAACATATACCTGACCCAAAAAAATAGCACATCGCATTACGACATTACCTTACAACATAGTCTCGCACACCGGGACAACGGTACTATAAAAGGGAATTATATAAGCCATGCTCTTGTTACCATAGAGTCTCTACCTTATATTCCATCATCAACAAAAGATCTGAGACTAGAACCTTGCCCACATTGGTTACAATGGGATAGTACTGGTGGTAAATACAACTATCTAAAAGATGAGACTAAATCTCTCAAGATTCTTCGATCATACTCTCTCCGTCTCACTCTAAATTACTTATTTATTTATTTTTTAGTCAAATTTTGTAAACTTTGACCATAAATATAAATATAATATATTAATAATAAACATATCATGTGAGATATTATTAGATTTATTTTAACATTTATTTTCTAAATACCAAATTTTTATGGGGCATTGTTGTATATAACTAGATATATCTACGGTCAAATATGCTCCTTGAACATCGTGAAAAGGTAAATAAGAAATTTAGAGTTTAACAGAGGGAGTATATGAGATCGTAATCCTTTCCCCTTGAAGTAAACCACCAACCAAGTGAGGAGGACAGTAGTAACATTGTCCAACAAACTAGAGGGAATATGTGATACATCATTTTTTATTCACCTACAAAACGAACCTATTACAACAGCCTGAATCACATGATCCATCGACTAAAACCTAGCCTACTTAACTGCCAAAGGGTTCTTGAATCCATCAGTCATAGTGACTTCTCAACAGGCCTACTCCTCCAAAACCATATCAATAATGAGGCTCATATAAAATGGACTGGTCTTCTTTTTCTTCATCTATAAATATTTCATCGAATTTCCATCGCATGTGAAGGTAAGCCTCATTAAGGGTAACGCTGACAAACTCCATTTCTCTCATATATTTTACATAATAAAATTTAAAATCAACTATTAGACCAAACTTCTCACGTTCATTAGTTACACTGTTCACGAGTACGATTCTACACTTCGTTGAAATTACTTCACCTCTAATTTCAAATTATGACACCAAGACATCGCCGTCTCATTTGAATCTATACATCCTCTCCCTGTGGATTTGGAAATCTCCTCCCAAAGACTCGAATTTAACTCATGGCGAGCTTTGAGTGACGCCTCCAAGTCAGTGCATCACCCTTTCTACTCGCGACAATAGGTTTTCCTTGTATCACCCCCTCGCTACTTATCTTCTTATTTTACTAAAAGCTGAAGATTGAAATCCAAATATTCTTTGTATCGACTTTTCCATTTACTAGATATCAATTCTAGATGGTACCAATCTTCTATGAGCACCTCAATTCGTGCAAATAAATCATCTACACGGTCAACTTGTTTTGTTATAAATATGTTTTCTGAAAAGATTTGCAGTTCTTCTCCACCAAGATTCTTCGCTACTCCTTTTCTTTCCATATAATAGTTATCAACTCATGTAGAATCTTGTTAATCATAACATTATCTTTTTTGTAACCTCTTTTATACTCGCTAAATTAAGCTTCGCATTCCTCCAACGTCTTCTTTCACTGACCTACATCCCTCTCAACTTAGGTAGTGGCCTGCTTATTCAATGTACAAGCTCAGTTGTCCACTTTTCTGCTTGGAAGAGATATTTAGGGTCCAAAGAAAGGCTTTGACAGCTTCTAAATCCGGTAGACTCACCGGCACGGCCTCAACAAAGGTACCTTATAAATTAGGCAGACTCGCCAACACGACCTCAACAAAGGCACCTTCTACAGAAGCATACGACGAAGTATCAAACTTGGATGTATAAAAACTTCAAGTATCAGAACCTCCTTTGAGGCACACATCACCCTTCACGATCATGTCAACAACATTGGTAACCCTATCTAATGCAACCCATGTACAACTAAGTTTGTCACTGGCCTTCTTTGCACCATAAGTATATCTGCATGCCACGTTAATATACTTCATATTTGCATGCCAGGTTAATATACTTCTCATTCATATATGTCACTATTTTGTTGTCAAGCAATGTTTCAGGCATAAAGAACAATGCATGTGGCACGAAGACATTCTGATAAAAAGGACTAACAACCATTTGCTAAATAGAATTTTTAAAATTTTCAAGAATACATTCTTTTGAGACACATACACATATAAGATAAACAAATTTTATGACTTTGACCAAAAAATAATAATATGATTATCTTCTTAGTATATCATTATCATTAATGTTTAACTGTAAGTTAACATTTCTCAATAAGCCTAGACTTCCAACAACCTTTATACTAGATGGCCCCACCCCACCATCATCCCCAGTAGGCGGATTGTTAGATGCAATCCCAAGCTTAACCGACTCGTTAGTCATCCTTAAGGTAGTCACTTTACTAGAACTAGTGCCCTTCAAACCAGCGTTTTCTTCTTCCCCTCCTCTTCCTCTTCACCCTTGGAGATTGACTAGCAATTTTTCAGGCAAGAA
The DNA here is from genome assembly GCA_032355705.1 of Rubia peregrina. Classification (NCBI taxonomy): domain Eukaryota; kingdom Viridiplantae; phylum Streptophyta; class Magnoliopsida; order Gentianales; family Rubiaceae; genus Rubia; species Rubia peregrina. The sequence continues at coordinate 3,742 of JAULKK010303207.1, forward strand.
CTAAGTCCCATCATCGAAGATAGTGTTTTACCCACCTCAACCATAACTCCCTTATCATACCCCATCTTCTCCAGAAAATAAATTCTTTTCAATAAAGATTTGTTCGACCAATGCATGTAAAATGGCAATCTAGTAGGTTCAGGCTGGCCTCTAAAGGGAAACCTATAAATGTATGCCAGCAACAATACAAACGCACAATCACTAACTAGAGACGCATTTTTACTACCAGATTTAAAGCTACCAACACCCTCACACAGAAGATCCAGAACTAAGCCACACCAATCAAGACTCTTAATAGTTCCAACATTCTCTAAAGCACACACAATCTTCATGTCAACCATATTTCTCGTAGTCGGAGCCAGGAAAGTACACATCACATACATAACAAAGTACCTATTAAACTGATCACAACCATCACTCATTTTAATAATATCATCAAAAAGATTCATGTAAGTGATATTACCATATTTATCGGCACCTAACTCAGCCTCGCCCTATCCCTAATATCCACATCCTTAGAGACACCCCTCACATTGTTCTTAACCAGCCCCACAACACATCCTTGAATCCTAGGAATGCAAAAAATGTCACACATCATCAGGGGTAATAATATACCTAGAGCCAACTACTTCTTGAAGACACCTCGCGGGATTAAACCTCTCAACCAGCCATGGGATGATTCTTACAGGGAGAGACGAAATCTCAAAGTGAAAAAGCCCACTGAAACGTATTTCTTCAACATATTTCTTCTGCTCAGGAGTCAGGGAACCAATGACGTTCTTCAGCTTTGAAGGACAGCAGGCACTAGAGAATTTCTTTGCAAACCTAAAAAAACAAAATTGAATGTGAAAATATTAAGCATACACAGCTTCAAAAGTTACTAATAAATTCAAGATACTAATACACTAATGTATGCAAAACATAAGTTTAAATCTAATAAAATTTTAAATAATAACCAATCATAGTATCTAGTACACCATGAAGATTAACATATGCAACAATTAAGCAAATAAGTGCATTTTCTAAGATAACAATGAAGACAAACAATTTTTTTTGGAAAAAATAGTTAAATAGGCATTAATAACAAATAATCTATGAATATTAGCACATGCAACATGTAAACAAATAAATACAGTTTCTTATCAACATGTAGGAAAATAAAACAAGACTGAAAATATACAAAGTATAAATAACAAATAACATCTGAATATTAACATATGCAACATCTTATAAAAAATACATTTGGTAATATAATCAAAGAATACTGAGAACAGAAGAAAAAAACTTATGTGTTACTCTCCTCATTAAAAAGTTCAACAACCTACTTCTTCGGACAATTACGATGTTGGTTGGCAGGTCTTCCATCAACAACAGCACCTTCGTCAACCGACACCATTTTCCCTGAAACCAATGCTCCACCAACCACACTATCAGCTTTCTTCTCCACACCAGATTTTTTACTACCTTCAACATCTGACCCCTTCGACTTCGCCATCAGTTTCACACCAGACTTAGCACCATCTTGCTTCTTTTTTATCTCAACTACTTCTTTTGCCTTCTTCTTCAACAAACCAACTGCCAACTTCCCAACTACTTCCTTCCCCTTCTTCTTCGACTTCACAGCGAGGGACTTCTGCTTCAAACTTTGAGACATTGCCCTCTTTTTCTAAGCAGTTGGGGATATCTTGTTCTTATGTCCTTCAAAATCGATAACCACAGCAGGATTTCTCCCTAACTGCTTCACTCTCATTCCTATTTAACATATTCAAATCACCAACACACTCCCCAATAACTACATCAACTTCAGCATCAATTTCTTCTGAAAAATACATCCCCTCAATACCATCAACACCCTCAACACCACCAACACCACTAGAATCACCTTCAATACCACCTGAGCCTACACCATCAACAGATCTAACAACTTCATACCAAACAACTTTAGCAGACCTAACAACTTCACCATCAACTTCAACCCCTTCAACACCAGCACTAACATTTTCAATCATTGAATCTAAAACATCATAAACAGCTTCCCTCACTACCCAAACTACCAAAGAACCCCCAGCCTCACCAGTCACTGAACCTCCAGCCTCAACAACCACTGAACTCGCAGTCTCATCAACACCAGCTGCCTCTCTACTTACCCCAGCTACCAAAGAACCACTAGCATCACCAACCACCTCACCAACCACTGAACCTCCAGGCTCAACAACCACTGAACCCTCAGCCTCATCAACACCAGCTGCCTCTCTACTCATTCGAACTACATCACTCAGTAAAGTGTCATAGTCGAAGTCTTTAAAATCTTGGATTGATCCACCTTCACCAGACTGCAATTTTTTCATAGTAACTTTTGACCTTTTCTTTTTCGGCTCCTTAAAAGCAGCAGCAACAAAAACCTCTGGAGTAACAGCACCACCAATCCTCGCAGACCTATGTGCCAATGAGGAAATTACACAACAAAATGGAAGCACAAACTGTATAACCACATTACAAAAAAATTAACAAACATAATCACATAAATAAAATACAATATAAAGAAAATAAAACAACCTTCAGAAGTGTAGGACTATTGAATCTTCTTCAGCTCAGTTTGCAATGAAGGTTCATCCTTCTTCTTGGATTTCCTCACAAGAGGCACAACGTCTAAACACCATAACACATTTGACATATGTAACAACTCAAAACAAATAAGTAAATAAATTTAATATATCACTTTCAACTTTTTCAGGTTCAGCATTTTGAAATATGCCTTCAACTTTTCAGGTTCAGCTTTTTTAAATATGCTTTCAACTCCTCCATGAAAAGCTAAAAAATCATATACACGGTCAGGATCAATAAATTATTGAATGACAGTCAATAAACAATATAATCTAAGACACACACAGTATAACTAATTAATGCATAAAGTATACTAACATATGTACCTTATAATGAAATAAATACATGCTATCAAATCAGAAAACACACACTGTATAACTCACTAATGCATAAAGTATGCTAACATATGAAACTTCTAAGGAAATAAATACATGCTATCAAATCAGAAAAATAAAAATGCAAATAACAGTTTCATAGTTTTTCAAAACATATGCACAACAAAAAATAATGCACACTACAACAATCAACAACTATCATATATCTCTTACATTATAACATATGAAAAACTTTATAAACTAACAGTCAATAAGCAATATAACCTGAGACACACAATGTAACTAACTAATGCTTGTTGTATATTAACATATGCACCTTCTAATGAAATAAATACAAGCCATCGAAGCAGAAAAATAAAAGTACGGGAAACAATTCATAGTTTTTAAAACATAAGCACAACATAACTAAGCTAATGCACATTATAACAACCAGTAGCTATCATACAGTAAAAATAAAAATAAAATAGAGTAACTAACGAATACATATGTTATATTAACACATGTAACTTCTAAAACAAACAAATGCATGTTATAAAGAAGATTCAAAACGTGCAGATCTGACTTACATATCAAAAAAATAAGCATACTCTAAAAAGTCAACAACAACAAGACTGAAAAACACACATACACACACAACAAGAAATAAAACGTGCAAAATTCCAAATATTCAAAACAAAAAATAAAAAAAATTAACTAGAAGAAGGAGAAGCCTGAGTCAACTTCTCCGGTTTAGAAGAAACATCCTTATTTCCCTTGGTGACATCAGCACATGATTTAGGAGGAAGACCTCCAGCTTTGCCCTTCGCTCTACCTATAGACGACAGGAAAGAAGCAATGAAGGCATCAAATTGGGACGACGATCAATTATTCAAACCTAGAATCATCAAAATGTAGAAGAAAAGAAAAACTTACCAATTTCAATCTTAAGGTTGAACGGCAAAGAAAATGCAAACAAGAACCACAAATTTGGTGAAAAAACAACGAGAAAATTCAGAACAACAATGGTGGAAAGCAGAGAAAAAGTGAGAGAGAAAATGAAAGGTAAAGTGAGAGAGAGAAAGTGAAGAAGAAAAGGTAAATTCAAAAAACAATGCTTCAGTAAGAAACCACTGGAAAAGAAAATGAAAATTAAATTATAATTTATAATAACTTCCATAATTTCTAATTAATTACAATCTGAACCATATTTTGCAAATCAGTCCCTGGCCTGTCTATAAGCTTATGTGCAGGCCGCCTTTCCAGAGACTTTCTCTTTGTACAGTTCTCTTCGCAACGGAACAGCCCAGAGTCTCTTGTGTTCGACCTTGAACTACATATAATGGCTGTTGATAGCCCACATTTCCACTGTACTTTGAACCAGCAGAACTTGGGCACAAACCCCACTTTGGTAAGGCCTTTAGCTAGCTAATTAAATGCATGTTATTATTTTATTTTAAATTATTATTATTTGTTGTTAATTGCATATATATTTATTTATAATAAATGTTGTTCTTTTTTGTGATATTGTACATTCCGAGGGACATTGTACCACTCACTCCAAATGATAAGACCCCCGTTGTGCTGAGGTACTACGGGAGAGAGTGAATCAAGGCCATGTCGTATGCGCGCTGTGTTAATAAAGGCCTTATCCCCAAAAGGTTTTAGCGAGTTCCTTTCCGGCAACCGCTTACGAAGTAGGAACACCTTGTTCTTCGAGGTCAGAGAAGCTGAGGGGTTGATCGTCTTCAAGGTCATCATAATTCGATCTGATTGAGTTTATTGCAATATCTGTTTTGTTGGAACTAAGACAATTCTTATTCGAATAAATGTACTAATTATAAGGATATTTTATAACTACTATTTTCTAATAATTTAACTACCTTATTTGAACAATAATTAACTGTATGTGCAATTTATTCCGTGAATTATTCTAAAATTGTTTTCAATAGTACCACTCAACATCATTCTCTACTGTGGTTTTACAAACCATTGAAAAATATTTTTGTGGACCAAAATTAATTATTTTCAAACAACTTTAACCTCTAAGTTCTAGGTGTAACATACCAATGACGTTGGTCATCCATCGCATTACATGTCAGTAAAAATGACATATCATAGGAAGGCAGCTGTCAAAATTAAACATTATATGTGACATTGCAAGTAAACATATTTACTTCATTTTTTAAACTTTTACTTCAGTTAAAAAATAACTGACGTAAAAAACATATTATTTACCTCAATTATTTTTTAACCGAGGTAAAAAAATATTTTTTTACTTCAAAAAAGTAATGGAGGCAAAAGAACTTGTTATCTCGATTATTTAATCTAAGCCAAAAAAAACTGAGGCTAATTTAAAAAGTTCCAATTTCTTGTAGTGACAGCACCTTGGATAAGTTTGTAATAATGCCTGCCTTGATATCCCCATGGTGTCTTAGAGCATGTATAATGGGGGTTCAGAGGGGGCTCAATTAAAAATTATGGTGGAACCGGGATCAAAAATCCCCACAGTGAGGGGTTTGGAGTTGGCTGCATTGATGCAACCCGCGGGAGCGAACTATAAATTTGAGCCCGCGCTCAACTGAAGCAAAGCTGCAACACCCACGTGAGTGGGCCAGGCGAGCTATGCCATTCGTTTTTTTAACCAGGGTGGCACCCCATGTCCCCTCTTTTTTAACTTTTTTAACTGATTGGGTCATGTGGGTCAATCTTGAGGTGCCACATATCCCACTGAAAATTTAAAAAATCAGTTTAAAATTTTCTGAAAAATATTTTGGGCTATTTAAAAAAATGGAAAAATTGCAAAAAATCTAATTTTTATTTTTAGAATCTAAATTCAATTTTGTATTTTAAAAAAATCAAAATTACATTCTTTAAAGAATATATATGATTCTCTTTAATTATCGTTCATAAAATAAATTTAAAATTTTGAAATTAATTTTGAAAATAAAATTTTAAAAAATAAAATCCAATTCAATAATTATAGGTGTATTATTAAATTTTACATTTAAATTTATTTTATTAGGTAAATTTATTTGAATTAAGTATTAAAGGTAAAAACAATGAGTAAGATAGAGAGAATCAAGTGGGGTCCATGGAGTGGGCTCAAAGTGGTCTCAACCATTGTGGAGAGAAAAATGAAGTGATTTAGTTGTGGACTCAATTACTGAGGTGAAAATGAGAGATTGATTATTTAATGAATTGAAACCGCAGTAGCAGGCTCGGAGCTATCTGTACATGGTAATACACTCCCAAAAATCCAACTCTATAAACACATTTATCTACTGCCACTAATCCAGCCGGAACTGGAACTATAAAGTTCTTGTTTCTATTTGTGAAAATTCAAAAATGTCAGGCAGTGACAACTTTATGAGCTCCAGGGATCAAAGTAGGATTTGGGCATTGTTATCATATCTGTTCCACAACCAAGTTTTCTTTTGCCTTCAACTTGCATGTAGATGAAAGGCTTGTCCCTAGGGAAATCTGTTCTCTATATACACGGCTTGATATAGATACAGTCCACACTTTATTGTCAGAAGGAATGCAATTTGACTGAGTTCATCTAAAAAGTCCATTTTAGATGGATGAACCAACACCATTCGCATGGATGGAGGCCTTTTCTGGTAAGCTTGTATACTTGACTGCTGACAATTTGCTTTTTAGAATGGATGAATTTAAAAAAAAATATAATGGATGAATTTAAAAAAAAATAGAATGAATGAAGTACACATTATGATGAGTTTGGAAAAAAAATCAATCGAGAGAAAAAAAATATAACACTCCCTCCATCCCAATTAAAAGTTAACGTGCATTTTTCTCTGATTACTTATACATTAAAAATGTTGGGTATTTAAACTTTTTTGAATATTTAAAATTTTAAAATAAAATATTGAAGATAAAGTAAAAATCAAGTAAATTATGATTTTAAACCTAAACTCAAATTACATAAATGTCTATTATGGTCGGTATTATATTTTTTAAAATATTGTATGATTATAAAAAAAATATAGAATAGAAATGGATTTGATCTCTTAATTATTCGAATTTGATCTAATATAATTTTGATAATATATTCTTTATGTCCCACGATAACCTTCCTATTTTCCTTTTTTGAACGTCCCACTATAAACTTCTTAATTCTAAACTTTCTATATTTAACCATAAATACGTGGTCATAACTCTTCCTCTCATTTGATTTATGTAAGTCAACTCTCATCACTCATTAAAATGATGTCACATATACTTGTCTTAAAGTTTGTGCAAAAAACAATTAGAAAGTTTAAAGTGGACGGAGGAAGTAAGTGTTAACTATTATTTTAATAATATTTATGGTAAAGTCTTGGGAAAGACCGTCTTTCCACATACTTGTGGAAAGACGGGTTTAATTAGAATAATAAAAGGTAAAAAGTCTTAGCTGCAATATTAAAAATTTATTATGGAACGTGTATAGTAGTTATAAAGTTTATAACCCGATTCATGCAACCCAAAAATTTTATCTTCATTTCTTCTGATTTACCCTTTTCATGGCTTAGGGAAAGACAGTTTGAGACGAACTCAATATTTATAGTCCAATATTATTTTTTATAAAAAATTGACACGTCATACACAAATTTGATTTAAATTGTTACCATTGCAAACCATAGTTGTACCTAGGATCACCATCAAACCAATTGTATCTGCCGGAAGTTCCATTCAAAATCTATTTACGAGTGACCTCTCCATATAGTGATGCTCCAAGGAGGTTGGAAGTGAGAGTAAAGCAGTTAAGGTTTCAGCTACTCAAGAATTTTGTGACATTTACTTTAAACTGCAAAACCGTTCTTGATTTTACAAAATTTATGGAGACATCCCATCCTAATTAGACATCAGTATATTACAATGCAACTAATAGGAAACTACAGCTATACTCAGAAATTGGGAGGCAACATAGGTGCTTTACTCAGAAATTGGGCACATAGGTATGTTTCTTTTACTTACATGCAGACGTCTAACGCATTAAAAGGATTTTTATTTGCCTGATCAAAAGATCAGAAACGTAGAAAATTATGTGGAGAAAAGGAAAACTACATAAACTGTAAGGAAAAAAATAGACGAAATGTTTCCAAATGAAACTTGCTGTCTATATATGATTTAGCAACATTATCGTCCATTAAAAGCATGTTCTGTTCTTCCTTCTCCTTAGCAGTGAAGTACCCCGCACTGTCTTTCTCCTAATGCAAGACATGGAATAGTTTCCAAATGGGCATCTTTTCTTTACCTGCAAACAACCAGGTTTATGATCAATGATTCAATGTTCATTAGCCGACCATGTTCACACATCACAGAAAGGTGTATTTGTATGTATATGTGTGTGCGTTAAAATTATACGAAGAGAATAAACGAGCCATTGTCGAGTTCCCTTACGCACAAGGAAAGTGGATAGCCTAGAATATACATTTCACATAAGTTCATAAACAAACATGGATCTGGCACATAAAATTCATACCTTAGTGAAGATGGACCATTCGAAGAATTCGAGATGGCGGCAAACACATTTGTGTAGGACCGTGTGAGGTATGCAAAATTAGAAACTGGAGGAAGTGCAGCCATTTGTTCGCCTTTCTTCAGCAGCTTTTCCAAATTGAACCTCTGCAAGGTCAAAACGGACCTAGATTCCTTCCACATGAATGCTAGCAGCCCCTCATGTATTACATACAGGGATCCAGGCTTTGAGCCAGGATATCTGAAGCCATACCCATTTGCAATACCTTCCCCGGTAAAAGA